>CM059196.1:25196120-25283620 GCA_030323885.1 Branchipolynoe longqiensis
CCCCGCCTTCGGGTTCTTGACCTATGTCGCGTCTTTGCCATTCCGTACTCTGAATGTTCGTCAATGGCTGCCGTCCTAGTGCCACCGGCGGTGCCGGCGGCACCGGTCGTCCTCCTGTCGTCCATTATGGCTGCCGTCGTGCGACCTGGCCTGTCATTGTAGCCCTGGTACCGCCCTTCACGTTGTTTCTTCATTTCGTCCCGTCGGTCCCTCAGCTCAGCTACTCGTTTTTCTAATGCCATGTCATTAATTTCTTTTAACACTGCTTTCTCTTCTTCCTCCAATGTTAGTGAAGCTATTTTCGCTGCTAACTCAGGTGAATTGTCTCGAGAGTCCGTATTCGACATTTCGGCTACTTCTGTGGCTGCTTCTGTGGCTGCCATTCCCCGTGTCACTCTAGTCGACTGAAACTTCTTCCCCTTCCTCCTTCCTTTCTTCTTTTTGCAACTCCTTTCGACTCTGTGCGAAGACTCGCACGCGTCACAATACGGCATGTCCAGTATGGCAGATATTCAGCATTAGCCAGACATGACCGTGCCCAAGGAAAATTTTGTCGGAGTGATCCCGTTTCTTAGATATTATTCCGCGCGACACAGGTAGCGCCCCATACACGCACGCCGAAACAGGGTGGGCGCGCGACTTCGAATCATATGAAAGCAAAGAATAATACAATAATAATAATTAACCTTGGACTCTGCTTCGTTCTTTATATTATTATAATCCATTATAATACACATATGTCAAATATGTCAAGTATGTCAAGTATGTCAAGTATATCAAGTATATCAAGTTTATCAAGCATATCAAGCATATCAAACATGTCAAACATATTTACTGTATCGAACATATCAAACACATCGAACACATCGAACACATCAAACACATCAAACACATCAAGCACATCAAGCACATCAAACACATCAAGCACATCAAGCACATCAAACACATCAAACACATCAAGCACATCAAGCACATCAAGCACATCAAACACATCAAACAGTTATCAAATATATTAAATATAGGTAGTATATATGTGTATATGCTAGTGTAGGCACCCGCGGGCGATGACAATATATATATATGAGCTGGGCTATCTACTGGTGTTTCGAACGCGCCGGCAGCGCGCTAAGCATCATGCGCCCGCTACTCGCTAGGTGGCGTTCCAGTAGTCGTATATAACCACGGCGCTCGGCCAGCCCGGCGCCTTCCTGATATGCACCTGGCCTGCACGCCGGTCAGCTCACCCAAGAAAAAGTTGTGTTTTTGTTTGGCGGTTATGCCAGCCAGATACGGTAAAACTCAGATAATAATAAACTGTATTATCCACATCCGCTCTTGTCTTGTCCTTAGCGGGTCTACATAACAGAATATATATATAAATATATAAGAAAATTTAATAAAAAGATATAAAAAATATATAGAATTATATAGAATTATATTTCAAAAATAAAAAAATTTAAAAACATATAAAAACAAAAAAATATATCAAACATATTGGAAAATATATAAAATGTACAAGAATATATAAAAAATATATAAGAATATATTAAAAAAATATTAAAAGTAATGGCGACCGTGAGTGGACGTTAATCTTATGCGGACGCTGATTATCGCAAATCCAATATACTAAAGCGTGCATTAAGAACCAAGACTAAGCGGATTTTCCTCATAAACATCCCAGGATACTATATAAACATCCCAGGATACTACAGGATAGATCTGTGAGGAGGAATATAGTAAAAACAAAAACAAAACAACCGTGTCGACCGTCAGATATGGCGTGAATCGCCGAAAACGACGAAAACAAGGCTATGGATTGCCAGGATTTGTATCCTCTGATACAATGAACATACCAGCACTCACAGCTAAGTACCATGGCATATTATCACCCATATACTTTGCTTTACTGTTGAGGTGTGTGTGTGTGATTTATAATGTCTAAATGACTCAAAACCACTGGTGAGTTGAGTGAACTGATAGATTCCCCTATTATCACTCACCAGCTATCAGTCACCAGCACACAAATAGTATTTGTATACACTGATTCTATGGCCTGTTCTCTTTTAAACTATGTTTGAGTGAACACTGTGGCTTGTTGCAGTAAGGTGCATTACGTCGATTTGTAAAAAACGATTTCAAAATTCAATGTAATACCGCCGATCGCCGTTTTATAGAGTGTCACAGCTTCCTTAAAAATTGTCAAGGGATGTTGCTTTGGGTATCATTAGAAAGGTCTTTCCAATGCCTTTGCAGTGACATATATTAAGTTGGAATCTGCTGATTTAGACATTTTTTGTGGGCTATATTTGCATGTGGTTTCTCCAAGTTCCCCCATAGTGAAATGTCCAGGAATTAAGACAAAAGAGTGAAATGAAAACGATCATAACTATTTTATTAACAATGCTATAGAGCTAAAAAAACAACAAAAAACACATCTTTTCAACTCAGAATTTGAAGGACTTCAATTCTGTACTATTTATGGTGTTCTAGACCTGTTTTAAAAAATTTGTGTGTGTGGTCCCTACAAATACTCATAACAAAAAAAAAATTGTTCACTAGAACACTACGACAAATAACCAGTCGTTAAAAATGGAGGGAAAGGACGACAAACAGGATAACAAAATGGAAATAACGGAGCACGGAGGTAAGCACATGGAAATAACGGAACACGGAGATAAGCATATGGATAAGGATGAGATAAGGGTAATCCAAACAGTCAAAGAAGAATTAGCGAAGGGGGGCAAAAACAAAAAGGATATAAAAGTAAATGATGGAAACGGCATGAATGACAATGGAAATGATGGAAAAAAACAAAACAAAACCAAGGGACAACGACAATGACAATGAATATCAAAACCAACTGCAGGCACTACAGGTAGCGTACAACACGTTGCAAATAGAATGCAAGTGGTACAAATCTGAGTTTGAGAAGCTCAAAGAACAAAAGAACACCACAAATGAAAACAAAGGTATAAACAATGCCAGGACTGCGCCCACGGACAAAAGGAAGCCACCCACGGATACAGCCCAAACAGAGGCGACAAAAAGTGATGGGAAAAAACTCAGCATCATAATACATGGCATCCCGGAAAAAGAAGACGAAAACATGGAGAAAACTATCACAAACATGCTAAAAGAAGCAGACTGTGACTTTGGCTGGATGGTAGTGACCAAAGCCTTCCGTCTAGGAAAGAAAATGAAAAAAGAGGCATCACCAAAAAAAACCACAGACACCAACGAGCAGACCTCAGACAAAAATAAAGGCAAGGAAACCAAAGATACAGGAACCCAAAACACCGAAAAAATCACAAGCAGACCAAGGAGCATCAAAATCCAGCTGGAAAAGGAGTCACACAAAAAAGAACTCTTCCAGAAAAAAAAAATGCTCCAGTCAAAAGAAAGCTACAGCAAGGTAACAATGAGGCCAGTCAGATCAGAAGCTGAAATGCTAAATGAGAAAACGGTACAACAAATGTACACACTTGCAATGGAGAACAAAAACGAAAAAATAAAGTCAATCAAAATGAAAGGATGCAATATAGAGGTAAATGGAAAAATCTATAAGCCCAATGAATTTGATAAAATAGAAATAGCAGAAATCACGCCAGAGAAGGCAGCAACTAGGGAACAAACATGGGGAGTGTCTTTCCAAGGACACAACTCCCCTTTCAGCAATCTCTACAAGTGTGAAATCACTGGAAAGGATGGTAAAAAATATACATCAGCAGAGCAATACTACAGCTCAATAATGGCAAAATACCATGAGAAACACGACATAATGAGAATGATAGACAACACTGAAAATCCATATACGATAAAGGCAATGGCAAAGAAGATATGGAGAACATAGGAGTGGTGCAAAACCAATGAAAACGTGCTGGAGGACATCGTCCACGCAAAATTCACACAAAACGAAAGCCTGAAGGAGAAACTAATAAATGCTCCAGGAAACGCATTCAGGGAATGCACAAAATGCCCATACTGGGGCTCAGGTCGGAACCTGGACAGTGCCAGTGAAGGTGAAACAGTAAAACAAGGATACAAAAATAAAATGGGGAACATCCTCCAAAAAATAAAGGAAAGCCTGTGCAAGGAAGCAAATACAAATAAATAAACAAATAAACAAATAAATAAACAAGCAAAAACAAATATGTCATAAGAAAACAAGAAGTAATTGAAAATGAAGAGCAGGAGAAAGCATAAGAGCTATCCCAGCAGGTAAGGAGGAGGTGCAAAAAACATAGCAATGCACAGCTTGCTCCACTTCTGCCCACACTAGATTAAAAGACAACAAACCATCAACCCACAAAACAAGGCATGGAAAGAGAGCGGCACGATATGGCATTGGCATGATGGATGGTATACACTACAATGAGGAATATGCCAGATATGTCAGTGCCAGGCTGTCAAAAGGCATCACGGAGAACTGGAAAGAGCACCAGGGCTCCAAAACATAAGTATCACAAACTTTGATAAATTTCACTAACCAAACCCTAAATCATAAGTATAATCAGATACAACTAATACACACTTTAATGTTCATGTCTTCCTCTATGCGCACAGGTAAAAGTAAAAGTAATGGAGGTATGCATGACTATCTATCAAAAGGGGCCATGTGTGCTGTATGCACCAGCACATACACCCCGAATCCATCAATCACTAAGCCAAAATAAAATCAAAACAAAATCAAAAACTCGTGAAATCAAGCAACCACTATCCTAAAAATATTATTTAAAGTAAAATAAATATGGTAGAAGAGATTGAATGCAAACTGGGAAGGGGCACACACTTCACCCACCTAAACTGCCAGAGTGCATCCAATAAAATAGACATAATAAAAATGCATCTAAAAAAAGACAATCTAGATGTACTAACATTATCAGAGACATGGTTCACTGACAAACACCAAAACAACACCCTCAATATACGTAATGACAGACAGCACATTAATGCAATGAACCAAACAAAGAAAGGTGGAGGGGTTGCCATTTACTGCAAAGCCACCAAAAACCTAGACACTGAAAAGCTAAAACCAGCAAATCTCTCAAATGAGCACATAGAGCTACTATTGTGCCTAATAAAAAACGAAAAACAAGCAAATGTAGCCATAGCGAGCCTCTATAGGCCTCCGTCAGGTGAAATTGAAGTATTCCTTGAAGAACTAGAAAAGAGCATAAACACTGTAAAAAAAATCAACAAATGCAGAAATCTTTGTGCTAGGGGACTTCAATGTGAATTACAGCAGCAATGACAAATATAAACTAATGCTGCAAACCACCATCAAGATCTTAGGCCTGCAGCAGCTCATCACTGAAAACACAAGGCTAAGCAACAATAGCTCAACAATAGACCTAATATTAACCAACTCAAACCATGCCACAAAATGGGGCACTAGAAGCTGGGTATAAGTGACCACAAACTAGTATATGTAACCAGGAAAAAGCTCAAAAGCACAAATCACTATGAATACAAAATGGGCAGGTCCCTAAAAAACTACTCAGAAGATACATTAAAAAATCATCTGCACCAAAACATAAACAACATCACACAAAACAGAGGTGATGTTGATATCTATTGGGACAACATCATCACAGAAATAAGAAAATCAACTGATGAGATGAGTCCCATGAACAGAATAAAAGTATGAAAAAACCAAGACCCTTGGGTAGACAAAGACCTGCTAACACTCATCACAACCAAAAGTAAACTGGGTGATAAAGCAAAATGCACAGAAACAATAGAAGACAAACTGGCCTACCGCATCGCCAGAAACAACTCTCTCAAAGCTGTGAGAACAGCAAAAAAGAAATACATAATAAAGCAGGACAAAGACTGGGGAAGCAACACAAACAAATTCTGGAAAAATGTAAACCTATTATTCCAAAAAAATAACAAAGAAGAGCATACAAACTTCCAAGATAACGAAGGGACAATGCTCACAGACAAAGATGCAGCAAACAAACTGAACAGACACTTTGCCACAATAGGGCAAAAGCTGTCAGAAAAATTCAAAAAAAGATGGGAAAAATAGATCAGGAACTGTGGAGAACGAAATCCCCACCTGCAAAACAGATATGATAGAAGTAAAAAAATTAATAAATGACATAGACACGAATAAACCAAGTGGAATAGATGAAATACCAACGTAAATACTGAAAGAGGCACTCCAAGCCATCCCGGCCACCATAGTAGACCTATTCAACATCTCCTTTGAGCAGGGGCGTTTTATCTCAGCCTGGAAAATGGCAACCATCACCCCCATTCACAAAGGTGGAGACAAACAAAACATGGGAAACTACAGGCCAATATCAATTCTTCAAACCCCAGGCAAGCTCATTGAAAAAGTGTTACATAGACACATCAATGAACACCTGGAAAAAAACGATATACTAAACGAAAGACAAGGGGGCTTCAGGAAACTGCACTCCACATCAAAAACAATAGCTAACCTAACAAATGACATAATGGCATCAATGAACCAAAGACAATTAGTTGGAGCCGCCTTCATTGACTTCAGCAAAGCATTTGACACAGTAGACCACAAAATACTACTGGAAAAACTAAAAACCATAGGCATAAAATCCAACACTATGGATTGGATAAGATGCTACCTGAACAACAGGCAACAGAAAACAAAAATAAACAATACACTATCAGACAACCAACCTGTCACATGTGGTGTACCCCAAGGGTCAGTGTTAGGGCCACTACTCTTTATAATCTATATAAACGACCTTGAAAAATGGTTGCAAACTGAATGCCTCCAACTATATGCAGATGACACAGTCATATACGCAAATGGCACCACAGAAGAGGAGGTAATAACTAAACTAAATAAACTCCTACTAAAACTAGATGAGTGGTGTGAGTCCAACAAAATAACCATCAACACAAGCAAATCAAAAACAGTACTCTTCTCGCATAAACAAATGCCAGAAAGAAAACTACACTGTAAGTTAGAAAACCAAACACTAGAAAATGTAGACCATTACAAATACCTAGGCCTTGAGTCAGACAGCCAACTAAACTACAACCTATGTATAAATAAAATTATACAAAAAGTAAACCACAAACTGTGGCTATTTGCAAAGCTAAGAGACTACATGACACAAGAAATGTCAATAAAAATCTTCAAGGGCATGGTGCTCCCCTATTTTGACTATGGAGATGTAAACTACATGGGTGCGAGAAAAGAACTACTAAAAAAAACTGCAAACACTGCAGAACAGAGCCCTAAAAATCTGTCTAAGAGTAGACAAGCTGCACCCAACTTATGACATACACAAAAGAACCAAAGTGAAACCACTAGAAAATAGGAGAATAATTCATTTGAAAACATTAGCATATAGCTACAGTCAAAACATTAAACTTCTAACAAAACCACAAAGGGCTACTAGAGCAAATAATGCGCCACTACTAAAGCAGACCAGAAGCCAAATAAAAGCTCATGAGAGAAGCACGCTGGAAATGGCTGCCAAGGTGTAGAATGCCCAAATGGTAAAGGAACGACAAATTCCTGACCTAAAAACTTACAAAAAATATCTGTGCAAAATAAGGCTAGGAAACCCCCAGTAAGCTGCACTGTAAAGGGGCATGTGATATGTCACGACCCACCAGCGGGATGCCCAATGGAAGGTAACCATGCCAAAAGTAGCCAGATAACACACCACACAGCTACGTACAAGCCTATGATATGTAAATAGGAGTAGGCTAGTCTAGTAATAAGAGTAGAAAAATAAATACATATATACCAAGAAAATTAAAAAAAAACTAACATAGGCTACTAACCATACCAACCAATTATCTATCTGCTACTGAAATGCAGGCAATCAAATACCTTATCAGCAGCCACTGTGTGGTAAGATAACACCATCACTACAACTGGCCAGCATTGAAAACAAGCCTGGGTACCCGGGCTTATATGCTATGGACAGTATAAATACAGCCTCAATAAAAAATAAAAAATTCGAAAAAAATACATAACAATATATATATAAAGATATCCAAAAATATATTAATAGTTATCGTTGCTTCTGATTATTTAGTATGTTAATAATATTACATGTACTGAATCTATCCGACACGTGCGGAGGCCACACTGCCGCTGTGTCTGACTCGCTGGGCATCCCGCCTCTATCTGTCCTTTAAACCACCGTCTGCACCGTTACGATTGGACTTGAGAACACCTCGTAAATCCAGAAATCAATAGAGCGTGACTGATTTATCAGCCGTGTGGGGCCTGACACAGTAGATTCAAATCGACACGTCGTGCGGGCATGACACCGCCGGTACCGGCCCCTCTCCGTAGGTGTCACTGTCAGGCGGGAACCAGCGCGAGTCAGTGAACCGTGATGGACTTACTGTACGCGTCTATCCCTGTATGTTCTTGCATGTGTGTACGTGCTTATGTGTGCATTTATTAGGTATCCATGTGGCTGTATGTGTGTGCTTGATTCCTTGTTTTACATCCTGGCAATATTTGAGGTCTTATCAGGACGGGCACCGACTTGTAACAGTGCGTGCTCATGGCAACTTTATAGTGCTACCCCACTGGGAATCAGGATGCCAGCACCATGGCCCAATGTCCCACTCAGTCACATTATCCTGACACTGAGTTAACCAGTCCTTGCCCTATCCTGTTAATGCCAAGCGGCAAGCTAGTATACAACAAGTATCAATTTTGTAAGTCATTGGTTTCACTCGACTGGGAATTGAACTACCGATCTCCCGCACGGGAATCATGCACTCTACCGATCCAGGCACCGCTAACGGTATGCATGTGTCTGCAGATGTACAGGTATGTGTGATTCTATGTGCGTATATTGCTTGTGTGTATTTGTGTATATCTCCATGTGTGTATGTGTCTGTAGGTGTGTGCGCGTCTGTGGGTGAGTGTGTGTGTGTGTCCATATATGTGAGTATGTGTGCATGCATGTATGTGTGTATCAATGGGTGTGAGAATGTGTGTATGTATGCCTGTAGTTGGGTAGGTATATGTAGGGGTGGATGTGCCTGTATGTGTGAGTATGTGTGTATATATATATAGGTGTTGGTGTCAGTAGGTGTGTCTATAGATATGAGTATGTATGTCTGTAGACCTGTGTGTACATGTTTGTTTGTTATTGTTTTATGTCCTATCAACATATACGGTCATATTAGGACGGGTACCGACTTGTGACAGTGCACACTCATGGTGACTTTATAGTGCTGCCCCATTGGGAGACCATGCCACCAGCACCATGACCTAATATCCCACTCAGTCACATTTTCCTGACACTGAGCTAAACAATCCTTGCCCTATCCTAATAATGCTAAGTGCCAGGCTAGGAAGCGACACGTATCAATGTTTAAGTCATTGGCTTGACTCGACCAGGGTTCGAACCCACGATCCCACAGTCTACCAACACGGGAGACGGATGCCATAACTCATTCGGCCATCCGTCTGGTCGTGTGCACGTGTGTATGTGAGTGTGTGTGTGACTGTATCTGTGTTTATCGGTGTGAGTATGTGTGTCTATTGGTGTGAGTATGTATGTCTATTGGTGTGAGTATGAGTATTGGTGTATGTGTGTCTATTGGTATGGTTATTGATGTGAGTGTATGTGTATGTTGGTGCATTCCTCATTCATGTAGATCTATACTTGATCACTGGGTGCTTAGATTCTGCAGGAAACGCCTTGTGGGATTGTTAGCTGGTGTTATGTATCTCCGGTTCTAAGATTGCTGTGAATGTTGCCATATTTGCTGATGCAGTACAAAATGGCCGACAATGATCAATTAACTTACTCTATAATACTAGATTTTTTTTTTTTTGATTTTTTTTTTTTTAAATTCAGGCTGTATTTATTCTGTCCATAGCATGTAAGCCTGGGTACCCAGGCTTGTTTTCAATGCTGGCCAGCTGTAGTGTTGGTGTTGTCTTACCAAACAGTAGCTGCTGATAAGTTATTTGATTGTCTGCATTTCAGTAGCAGATAGATAGTATGTTGGTACGTTTCGTAGCCTGTGTTAGTTTTTTTTGGCCCTCTTGGCATTGATTTTTGTTCTATTCTTATTACTATGTTAGGTGTTTTCTTAAGGTTCTAAATTAGTGTTTTGGGGTTTTCTTGGGAAGACTTTTCCGCTTTTTTTCTACTTAATTCTATGCTAGCCTATTTTATTTACATGTCTTGGGGGCCGAATCGGTAGAGTGCAGACTTCCTGTGCGGAAGGCTGAGAGTGTGAATCCCGGCTGACTCAAAGCACTGACTTACAACATTGATACGTGTCGCGACCTCACCTGACGTTCAGCATTTCTAGGATAGGGCAAGGACTGGTTAGCTCAATATCAGGATAATGTGACTGAGGGGGATATCGGGTCATGGTGTCAGTGGCCTGATCTCCTAATGGGGGAGCACTATAAAGTCGCCATGAGTGCACCATATCACAAGTCGGTACCCGCCCTGATCTGACCTTAGAATTTGCTAGGAGGTAAAACCCCAACAAACAACTCGATATATAGTCATCAGTGATCGAATTTAGTGTGAGTGGATGATTATATTTGAAGAACAACAACATTGCCATCATTGAAGACCTGTTGACATGTGTTTGTTTTCTGGTGTGAATGGTATTTGGTGATTTGTTCCAACAATATTATTCCAGTTGAATAACATTGTTTTCAACACTAATTTGCTGGAGTCTAGGCCTTAGCAGTTATGGTGTTTTTTTAACTGTTTGTTTAGTTAATCGATATCAAATGAAACGATATCGGAAGTGAAGTAATTACTCAACATACACAATTTACCCATCACCCGCCCTTAATTTGATCAGAAACGGTATAACTTGACCTAAATAGCAGCGGTGGTAGACCAGAGCGTTCATTCACCCACCATAAGAATTTGACCATTTCCTTCTTAATGATCGCCAGTGCCTATGTGATAAGAATTAATTCCTCGTATTGTTTCTTCTATTTTCTTCTAGTATTTATTTTCGGGTATATGATGACGTAGTATATATGTAATGTCTATACGGTTAATTTAGATTAGTTTCTTGCTATTATTTATGATATCATGGAAGTAAGTACCATCTTGTTCCTGTCTGTGTTTCGATTTATGTAGTACAACATTGCGGTGATATGAAAGCATCCTTACTTCCTACTACTGTAAATCTGCGCACATGCAGCCAGTCTCATTATGTCACATGCCACAGCTATTTAATAGCAGCGTTTTTGAGTTATGTTTGTTGTGTTTGTTTTTGTGTGAACGTTGTCGGTTCACTTCCAATGGATATCACAGAGAAAATTATCATACTGATGTTTTTAAGCAATTAGTATATCGCCCATCCCGCAAATCCCGCCCATCCGCCCATCCCCGCCCATCCCCGCCCATCCCGCCCATCCCACCCATCCCACCCATCCAGCCCATCCTGCCCATCCCGCCCATCCCCGCCCATCCCCGCCCATCCCCGCCCATCCCCGCCCATCCCCGCCATCCCCACCCATCCCAGCCCATCCACCGCCTATCCCGCCTATCCTGCCCATCTACGCCCATCCCCGCCCATCCCCGCCCATCCCCGCCCATCCGCGCCCATCCCGCCCATCCCGCCTATCCCGCCCATCCCCGCCCATCCCGCCCATCCCCACCCATGCAGCCCCTCCCCGCCCATGCAGCCCCTCCCCGCCCATCCCGCCCATCCCCGCCCCACCCCGCCCATCCTGCCCATCTCGTCCACTCTGCCCACCCTCCCGCCCACCCCGTTCATTCCGTCAAGGCCGTTTGGCAACAATATCCTATTTCAATTTAAAGCCGCATAGTCTGTTGAAAGCATACAATTTTCAAAACCAAAGCAATTATGTAGATTTGATTCTACATATCTAACTTAGATCCTGGTGCATTTCTTGAGCATTGTTCACCACAGAGGCGGGAATACTGAGGCAATTTAATAGGACCTGTTACTGAAAAAACCTATGGTGTCAAGAGTTTTGGCGTGCACACCAACATTAATTGTCCATGGTTGTACTTCAAATATCTCAAAGGTTTGACATTAAAATAAAAGTTATTTCAAAGTAACGATCAACCTAATATATTTATCTCAGAAAATGACAGAAACCCCAAACCATCGGATTATGCTACTTTAAATAACATGCGATACCTCTTAGTCTTACTAGTCTTAGCAAACTCACATATTTGTATATCTCTATTGGGTCTTTGTAGGAAAAGCTCTCCTTGGCTATTATAACTTATGTGGATAATTATATTTTTAACAAACAAAGAACATGTAATGCACTAGTGGCTGGGCAGATAATACATTAAATGGTAGCTGCAGGCAAGATAACCATGCAATTTACAGTTTGATCAACTTGGTTATCATTGTACACAGTAATCGAGGAAATTTATATGATCTTAGTTGTTGATTGGAAATAAAAACCGACACAAACGTCTTGAATGAGCGAGTTCGCTCATTCGGTGTCATTGCTGGACACAGCAGGCTCAAGGCTGAAGCCCCCCCCCCTCCCCCTGCCACTACCGTGGTGGGGGGGCGGGCAGGGAGTCACCCACAACAGGGTCTCCTGCCCCCCTCCGGTGGTGGGGGGGAGGAGGGGGTGGGGACTGACAGGAGACAAGGTCTCCCACCCCACCCCAACCCCCGCCGGTGGTGGGGGGTGGGGGCTGGGGTGGGGTGGGGGTGGGGGGAGAAGCCTGTTCCCCCCCTCTGGCCAATGATAACTCCCCTCCCAGGGGACTCCTGGTCAGTCCTCTCCAAACTCCTGCACTGACCACTTCCCACCTCTAATGCCCGGTACACACCTAGCGTATACGATCGTTTTCCCCGCACCCACCTAGCGTATATGACCTAAAACTACCCAAAAATCGTGAGGTGTGCACTCCCCTAGCACACCTACCGATTGCGATTCACGACTAAAACTAATTTTTAGGGCTAAAACGGTAGGTGTGCGCTAGCACTACGATTGCGATTCCCGATTCGAAAAATGAATCGGCCCGACTGCAGTTTTAAGCTGATCGGGAGTCCTATGCGCGAATCCTATACGCTATGTGTGTACATGGCATAACTTTACCCACCCACCCACACCTGCAGTTGATTGTGCCCACAACAATCAACAAAAACCAAAAACCAATCAAGCATTTAAAGTAAAAAATAAAGAATACCATCTAATGAACAACTGACAGCCACCCAGGTGACAGATCACACCTACTTAAATGTCACATTTCTGATAAGTTACCCTCTACTGTTAATTCATATGTTTATCATTAACTATTGCTATTGTACTTTAAGGTAATTGATTACTCGTTTGTTAAATCGTTCACATGACTCATATGCCCTCATCACATTTCATTTCCCCAATATATCGGGGCCTTCGCTCGTTCGCTTCTTGCCCGATGATACACAGTCAATGTCCATGCCGCCGGGTGGGCAGCGCCCGAATAAAAGCCTTGATTAACCCACTCATGCCTCTGAGTCAGCTGTGTCCATGAGCAATGTATCCGTGCCACTGCTAAGCTAGTGTTTAGAAGGAATAACAATGAAATTGTGTTTCTTACTTTCTCTATTTAAAAGGACAACTCAAGAAAATAGCCGACATCATAATTAATAAAATATATATAACTGTTTATCCCACCATTCCTCATAACTGGAGTCTGACTATAAGGTACAAATCAGCCACCAGGTGACTAGCACGATATACCGGTGAATATAACAGAGTATATAGATTTAAACTTTAAAAAACCTCTCTTGCTCTACATGGTTGATTAGGTGTGTAAAGCCTGTAGGGAGATAAGTGGTCGATAATCACATCCGGAATTCGGGGGGGGGGGGGGGGTTATTGCTTTCAAGTATTCTAAGTAATATAACTCGTATATCTAATTAGGTCGAATATTATTGATATTCTGATTATCTTTCAAAGGGAACTAACAATAACAGTGTCAAGCTACGGCACCGGAAAACCAGTGCTACAGCATTGCCGTCCTTTTATCACCTTCCATGTTGTTAGGATGTAAAACCGCAAACAATCAACCACCCAAACCAGCTATAGTGCTGAGAACGGACCTATTCATGTAAATAAAGTCCATTTAACAAAACACAATAAAAAGGAATTTACACAATTGAAATAAATAAAAGAAAATCCAACAGCAAGGACGTCACAGTTTTCAGTCCCTTGATGGAACCTAAATTTCCCATTCCTATGGACAATTATTACGTGATGTTTTTAATACCCATTTCCCTTGGTATAGCAACATGTGACGTCACAAAAAGCTGGGTTCTATGTGGTAGATCTCAAGTTCCAGCCTCACTTTGAAACTGGAGAAAGCATTTCAATGCGTTATAATCGAACCAACGAAATCGGCAATTTTCTAAGTCATCAATATTTAAAGAAAATAATTACATTCTCATTTGAAATCTTTTAAATAAAAGTGCGTGTACACCTGAATACTTATACCATTGGCCATACACAGGGACACAACGTTTCTAGTAATAACTAATATGTGTATATTTGCGCTCGTTGTATCCCAAGTCTGTCCTCAACCTTGAAGTATTTCATTGACTCTAATAATACAATTCGATACCCATAGGTTATTATTGCCAAGGTTACAGGATCGATTGAAAGATTAACCCATAGAGTGTAATTTTATTAGATCAAACATACAGAATGGGATACCGGAGCGAGACAGAAAAATAGGTGACTACTTTTGTATAACAATAAAGTAATCAACAATTCTGTTTTGCAACCATGCAAAAACAAAGCGAATCAAATGCCAAACCGCATACCCGAGACATTGTTGGAACTCGATGGTTGGTCACGTGTTCATTCATCAAAGCGTGAAATACCGTTAAATCAAAAAGTACTACCAGATTTAAAAGGTTACATTCTTATACCTTGTTTCATCTATATACAGATTCAAACTGAAGGGGCGGAGAACCTAATCTGTTCGGATATAAAGCCCCCTTCTGGACCAGCAGGAAGAAGAATGCTGGCTGTCAGATGCCGGGCTTTTCTTTTCTAGTGAATGAGTTTTATGGGTGACTGAAAATGATAGGCAAATTTAGAAAGTTTATTTATCCGAATCTCATTGTACTTGTTCGGTCTATTATTACGTTATTACAGTGCCAAGATTAAAGTTGCACAGTCCGATGGTTTTGAATTTCTGTAATTTTTCTGAGATAAATATATTAGATCGATCACTAGTATCTACTTTACATTAGTTCAAAGTTACTTTTATTTTAAATGGTAAACTTTTGAGATATTTTGAGTGCAAAACTGCAAACATGGAAAATTAGTTTTGGCAAGCTTGCAAAAATTCTGACAACATAGACTTCTGCAGTAACAGGTTCTGTTAAATTGACTCAGTATTGCCTTCTATGCAGAAACAAATGCTTAATAAGTGCATCAGTATCTAAGTTAGATATGTAAAATCAAATCTAGATAATTGGTTTGGTTTTGAAAATTTGATATTTCATCGGACTATGCAGCTTTAAATGATCACTGAATATAATACGATAATTATGAATACGGAACAATGGCTAAATAATGCATGCTCGCGGTAAGTTGTTCAGGCAACTTGATGGTTTGTTGGTTGTTGAAGTTTTACGTCCTGGCAGCATCTAAGGTCATATCAGGACGTGTTCCGGACTTGTGACAGTGCGCCCTCATACCGACTTAATAGTGCTGTCGGGAAACTTGAATATAGGGGTTTGGAGTGGAAATATAGAACGTTAATGCTGTCCCACCCCCTTCAGCCAGCGTCCTGTCACACACACACACACACACACACCATCCCCACCTCAGCCATTAGTGTAGATAAAAGATCAATCACCCCGTACTTCTACTTGTAGTAGGGCTGAAAACCAACCCATTAGAAAAACTGGCGAAATATTTCGTCATCGTGAGGAAATGAACTGAGCTGATATTACTATTACTATTAGTGACACATTCTTAATTTAAGAATGAAAATATATTCTTCACATACATCTTCATATTTATGCGCTACTTCTGATTTAAAAAATATAATAAAACATAATTTTACTTTAATGCACTTCAAAAGTGAAATAGGCAGTGTTTTGTTGCCCCATCTTGTCTTTTTGCATTTTCTCTCATTTCACCAACTCTGTGCCGATATGGGTAGCCATTTGATACTGGAACCATGGTTTCTACTTCCTGTTCCATACCAAAGCTATTTTCGACCGTATTTAGACTACGTTGACGTTCACCCCTACTGTATGTCCGGGTGAATCTTGTTATCTACCCCTAGTGTAGATAAATGATCCACCCGGTACTTGTAGTACACGGGTGAAGACCAGCCTTATATAAATATGGGCGAAAATAGTGTTAGTATGGAACAAGAAGTAGAATGCCTGGCACCAGTGTCAAATGGTTACTTATATCAGAACAGAGTTGGTGAAATGGGAGAGAATCCAAAAAGACAAGATGGCGGCCAGAGAACGCCATTGATTTCACTTTTAAATTGCATTAAATTTAAAGTATATGTTTTATTATATTTTCCAACTCAAAAGTAGCGGGTAAACATGAAGACATATACAAAGAATAAATGTTGCTTCTTAAGCCGTGTTTACACAGGAAATTGTGAAGCGATTTAGGCAAATCGATTTATATGAAGCGATGTAGTGGCGCGTTTACACGAGCGAGTTTGAAAGTGTGTCGGCAACCGGGAACCAGCAGCCTTAGTGTTGCGCCTGTAGCCGGCAAGCACTGCTATTTGTTTAGTTTACACACGTCGATTCGACGCAGATGTAGCTGCTACGTTAATATTGCTTGGAATTTAAGGTTAATTTAATAAAAATTTCATTATTTGAGTCTGTAATTCTGTTAAATATGATCGCATTCACTAGATTTCGGCCTAATCGGGCCCTAACACTGCCGGGCACCAGCGATTAGTTACTGCTGACTCTGTAGCCAGCAAGCACTACTATTTTATACTATCGCCGCCCGGGAACCAGCTGAATCGATTCATATAAACTACCTCGCGACGTGGTATAGATGAACCGTTTCATATGAATCGATTCAGCCCTAAAACGCCACAGCGTCGCATCTACACGGCAAATGTGAATCGATCTAGGCAAGGCGTTTTATATGTGGCGTTTTAAATCGCCCGTGTAAACAGGGCTTAAGATTGTGAAGTTAGGTTGTCAAAGTGTCATAAAGACTCATTTCATTTGCCCCATTTTTCGACCGTTTATATATAAGGCTGGTTTTCACCCCTGTACTGGAAGTAGATGGTGAATCTTTTATCTACCCATAGTGGTGATAGGCCATGAGACTGAGAGGCGCAGTGTGTAATACTAGTTAATACCATGCCCAAAGCTTAGTCAGGTGGAAAGGTTGACTCTGTAGTTGTTAGTAGGGTGATCTATAAAGAACCCCATTAACCGGTCGAGCTGAAAGCGGATAGCCTCTAAGTGGGCGTTTTTATTTGTGCAGCGAAACGCCACACACTGTTCTATAGGCTCAGCCTGCAACGACATTATATCACCCACAATCCACCTGCACTGGGGTGAACCTACACGTGTGAGCACAGCGTCAGCTCGGCACTCACTGCGCATGTGCGGTAATTAAAGCTGCATAGTCCGATGGCTTTGAGTTTCTGTCATTTTCTCAGATAAGTATGTTAGGTTGATGGCGATAATTTACGTTTCTTTAGTTTGGAGATAAGTATGTTAGGTTGATGGCGATAATGTACATTTCTTTAGTTTGGAGATAAGTATATTAGGTTGATGGCGATAATTTACGTTTCTTTAGTTTGGAGATAAGTATATTAGGTTGATGGCGATAATTTACGTTTCTTTAGTTTGGAGATAAGTATATTAGGTTGATGGCAATAATTTACGTTTCTTTAGTTTGGAGATAAGTATATTAGGTTGATGGCGATAATGTATGTTTCTTTAGTTTGGAGATAAGTATATTAGGTTGATGGCGATAATGTACATTTCTTTAGTTTGGAGATAAGTATATTAGGTTGATGGCGATAATGTACGTTTCTTTAGTTTGGAGATAAGTATATTAGGTTGATGGCGATAATGTACGTTTCTTTAGTTTGGAGATAAGTATATTAGGTTGATGGCGATAATGTACCTTTCTTTAGTTTGGAGATAAGTATATTAGGTTGATGGCGATAATGTACGTTTCTTTAGTTTGGAGATAAGTATATTAGGTTGATGGCGATAATGTACGTTTCTTTAGTTTGGAGATAAGTATATTAGGTTGATGGCGATAATGTACCTTTCTTTAGTTTGGAGATAAGTATATTAGGTTGATGGCGATAATGTACGTTTCTTTAGCTTGGAGATAAGTATAATAGGTTGATGGCGATAATGTACGTTTCTTTAGTTTGGAGATAAGTATATTAGGTTGATGGCGATAATTTACGTTTCTTTAGTTTGGAGAAGCTTTTTATTATAATTGGCTAACTTTTGAAATATCTCAAGTGCAACCATGCAAAGTTAATTTTGGAAAGCACACGAAAACTCTGATACTATAGGCTTCTGCAGTAACAGGTACTATTAAATTGACACAGTATACCCTTATATATGGCGACAATTTTTAATAAGTGCACCAGTATCTAAGTTAGATATCTAGAAACAAAATCTGGACAATTGCTTTGGTTTTGAAAATTTAATGCATATAGCTTTGAAGTCCGACAGAATGATCATTCTGACATGCATCACTTACAGAAATATTCAATAACACTTAACAGGCATCAGGTAATATAATAACATATACTACATGTCTAGAACTTTCTGAAAACCCAGATAAGACGACATATATTTCACACCTGACAGGGTCAATCTATACGCTTTTCTTCCATATCTCCACGGTTGAAGCTCTTCCCTCACCTAATCGATGACGCCACATACAATTTCCCAAATCACTGAGTTTCCAGGTAACCAAGTAGCTTTATCTTTAATTTTCTTCGAAACATCTACAACGGTTGGAGCTAAAACAGTTCAACTTAACTTCTAAATCAATCCTGTATTTCCACTTCACCAACTAAGCAAACAGACTTGGTCAAAAAAGGTTATTTACATTAAAACAATTTCTGTGTTTTAAAATGGTTATTTGGCCATGTGTATTCTCTTGTTAGACCTATTCTAAATTTTTATACGACAGGCATAGGGGATCTGCACCAAACATGTCTCTAAAACTAAATAACATGCAAAGAGTTTGAAATTAACAACACAGAAAGATAATAAAGGGCATATAACTTTCTCAATACAAATTGATCTGCTTTTATTCATAATACAGGATGACCCCCAAAAATTCCCTCCATAGTTTTAATACAATTTTGAATAATGAGGCTATCACCTTTAATTTTCAAGAAGATTTAATGGATGGAGGCTTAGACTAGTGCCCTTCCGAAGATGCATTAGGCAGTTTGAGATCAAATGTTTTCCACAGAGACTTACTTTGAGACCAAACCTTTCAAAGCAGTATAAGCTGACTTTCACAGACAATTGTTTGTTTTGGGGGAGTTTTCAGTCGCATTGGTGCACTGAAGGCTGCAAATCTGCAGCACTGAATGGGCACCACTGAAAGCAGTCTCATGTGGTCGGGAGTTGGCTTCCGATGGGTAGTGATCAGAGGAATTGGGGGAGTAGGGGGGAGAGGGGGGGAAGGAAGGAAAAGGGCAGGCCAAGAGCCCAACCACAGTCCTCTGAGAGGGCCGCGGGAGGCTGGGTGGTTGGTGTAGATTTATGCCCCAGTAAGACCCTAGGCCATACCAGGATGTGCACCGACTTGTGACAGAGGAAGAACTGAAGTGAGGATGGGATTAGTTAGGCAGTGGGTGGGGTTACCTTTTTGTTGTTAGTGAAAATTAGTGGTTAGTTGGTAGTGGTGTCAAGTCAGCTATGGCGATGAGGTGGGGCCTGCTAGTCCTCGGTGTCATGGTCTGGGCGACCGACAGTGTTGATGATGTCTGTGTTCTGGCGGTAGAAGTGAGCAAGTGTGTTCCACGATGACTTGGAAATCCTGGAGAGGATAGCCAGAGCGGCCCGATTGTCGCTGAGTTGGCAGTCAGTGTCCTCCATGAAGTCACTGATGGCAGATCTGTCGACGGTGCCACATGAGGCGAGTATGTGGGCCACATTGAAGATCTTAGTGCCGCACGGACAGCGCTGGAGGTTGGGGACATCAATCCAATGGAGGTAGCCAGTCCTGAAGCGGTTGATGGCGACTTGGGTAGAAGCGGGAAGGCCGATTGGATGAAGGATGTTCGTTCTGACCAGGGTGTACCAGACCCAGCTTATTGAATAAGGGTTCCGTACTTGTTCCTTCTGTGTGGCTCATTTCCAGAGTTTGGTGGTGGCTCGACAGGCGGCAGCGGTCAGTTTGGTGATGGATGGAAGGATGGCTGTCTCCACATCTGCTCGTTGGCACCGGCGAGAGCGGCACAGTCGGCCTGGTCATTACCATACAGTCCTATATGCGAGGGGACCCATAGCAGGACTGTGTTGAGGTGTGCCTGATGTCTGATCAAGATTATAATCTGGATCGCGTCGGCAAGGGAGTGTCAGGCATTTGGGCAGGTGATGTCTTCGACAGCATTCAGAGAGTCGGTAATGATGATGGCACTTGAGTTGTGGAGGGCTTCAAGGGCCAACTGAATGGTGGCGAGCTCGGTATCTAGAGTGGAAGTAAAGTCTGACACCATGGTGGTGTTCTTTGTGTTGGAGAAGGGGATGAAGATGCCGGCTCCAGCTCTACTTGATGTTGGATTAAGGGAGCCATCGGAGTAGACCGTCTTTGCGAGGGGAAAGTCCACCTTCGCCTGAGTTATGGCCTCGAGAGCCAGGGAGTGGAGTTCTGGGGTGGTATAAGCCGCCTTGGCAGCAACTATGTTGGTGGTTCGGGTTTCCACTGGGATGGACACCCATGGTGGCTTGTGAGGGCTAAGGGCGGCATCTGCAATGTGGTGTCCATGGGAGTCCATGGGAGTCCTTGAGCGTGGTAATGGTGTCCTTGAGGCTGTATGAGATGTGAGGGTGCCATCTCGGAGGTAGGCCGTGGCTCTGCGGATTGTTGGTGATAGGCCTGAGGAGAGGGTTCTTGTGAGGTGGGTGGTGAGAAGTTGTTTGCCTCAGAGGTGGAGGGGACAGAAGCCAGATTCAAGGAGGAGGATCTCGATCCTGGTGGTGCTGGGAACACGGAGGACAAGCCTGGCAGCCGGTGTTGGATGTTCTCAAGTTTCTGGAAGTCGTTCAGGAAGATCTTGTTCTTGGGTAATCGAGTTTAGGGGTGTTGTCAAGCCCAAAGGATATGAGAGCGAGTGTGGGCGTGGTGTACTCGAAGAGGGAGCGGACTGCCTGGCGGTAGAACAGTGCGAGTACACCGTCCGGGGCGCCCAGGAGAAGCCGGAGATCCTCTTCATGACAAGGAGTCTGTTGATCACTCTGGTGGCCAGGTGGCGGAAGAGGGCTCTCATGTTCAGGTCTCGGTCTAGACGGATACATAAGTAGTCGAAGGTGGAGACCCATTCGATAGGGGATCCATCTAGGTAGAGGGGGTGAAGTGGTTGACCTCTGAACATGTGCACGATCTTGGTCTTGGTGGGGGAGATTTTTAGTCCAAGGTCCCGGCAGGCGTTTCCTACCAGGTGGAGCACCTGCACAGCGAGATCCTGTGGCTTGATCGCATGGGAGCAGGAGATGGCGATGTCATCTGCGTAGCAGACTATGGTTGTGTCTGTGATCTCTCGGGTGGCTAGGTCTTGTTTATGCCTCCTCACGAGAGATGCCATCACTGCATTGAAGAGGAGGGGGCTGAGCACTGCACCCTGGGGGACGCCATTATTTAGTTGGAGGTAGGGAGAAGAGGTGCCTTGGACACATACCCTGGCTCATCTGTTCTGGAGGTAATTTCGGAGGTACGCAAGAGGCCGGCCGGTGATGCCAAGATCAGCCGGTTGTGGTCGATGAGCTCAAAGGCTTTTTTTGAGGTCAAAGAAGATGGTTGCTGTCTCGTGTCCATTACTGAGGCCATAGAAAATGCTCTCAATGAGGGTGGCGACGGCGTGCTGGGTGCCTCGTCCTCTACGGTAGCCGATGACCTCCTGTGGTAGGCCAGTGGTGGGGTCTTCTGTGACCATCTGGAGACAGGCGAGGACGATTCTTTCGCTAACCTTGCCGAGGGATTGGAGAAGAGAGATGGGTCTGACTTCGCCCGGGGTTTTCTTGGGGATGGGGATGATATCAGCATTCTTCCAAGATTGGGGTATGTCCGCGGTGTAGAAGATTTCGTCGAGGAGGGGGAGGAGAGTTTCCCTGGTAGTGGCAGATAACTTTGTCCACGCAGTGTTAGGGACTCCGTTGGCTCCTGGGGTTGTCTTCTTTGTGGTGGTGCCTAGGACGCGGTCAAGCTCAGCCCTGGTCAGGTGGGTGTCAAGATTATGGGTGGATGTTGTGCCTATTGATATGTCTATGAGGTCGGCTCTCCAGGTGGAGTTCCTGGTGAGCGCTTGTTGGTGGGCATAAGGGAGGTTGATTGCAGGGTCTGTTCTGTCCGTGAACTTTTTGTTGTGTTCTGCTGCAATTTGGCCAGGGTGTGGGTAGAGTGGGGGGGTGGTGAGTGTCCCCTGGATGCTGTTCAGTTTGCGCCAGAGTTGTCTGGAGGTGGTGTGAGAGTTTATTTTGGTACACCAGAGTTTCCACTTACTGTCCGATTCGGCAAGCTCGACATCTTTGGCCCAACTGATGGCTATTTTAACGAGATTCGCAGTGCCTCAGTTGGCGTTTGTGCGTAGCTCGTAGAGGAGTTTGTTTCAAAATCTTTTTGCTCTTTGTATTGCATTAGAGGTGGTGCGGCCAGTGTGGTTACAGGAGATGGTTTGCTTTATGGTGTCTGTCATTGCTTGGTAAGTGAGTGTTGTGAACTCATCACATGTGGACGGTGGGTTCAGATCTATTAAGTTTTTTAGACGAAGGTTGAAGGTTGCCCAGTCTGCATGGTTGAGGTTGAATCTGGGTGATGGTGGGGGGTGGGTGACTTTGTGTGCATTGGTGTGGAGGAGAGCTGCCCGGTGGTCTGAGTATAGTGTTGTGAGCTCCCAGGAAGCTGTGGCCACAAGGCAGGAGTCGTTGATGCAGAGATCGATTGATGTGCTTGTTCTGTAGGTAGGCGAGCCATCGTTGATGATAGAATGGGATGTTGAGTCGTGGATCTCTGCTAGGAGGACACAGCCTCGAGGGGAATTGATGTTGTCTCTGTCACTGTCCCTTTCTCTGTAGCTGTCTCTGGTTACCAGCCTGACTATGCCACTGTCTCTCTAACCCTGTCTCTGGTTCCTGTCTCTGCCCCTGTCCCCGTCTCTGATTACCACACTGACTCTGCCACTGTCTCTGTCCCTGTCTCTAGTTACCGGTCTGTCTCTGCTATTATTTCTGCATCTGTACCTGTCTCTGGTTACCAGTCATCCTCTACCTCTGCCTCTGCGACTGTCGCTGTGTCTGGATACCGATCTGCATCTGCCTCTGACTCTGCCACTGTGTCTATCTCTGTCACTGCTTACCGGTCTACCTCTGCCACTGTTTCTGTTTCTGCTTACGGGTCTACCTCTGCCGTTGTCTCTGATTACCAGTCTGCCTCTGTCTCTGTCCCGGTCTCTGGTTACTGGTCTGACCCAATCTCTGTACCTGTCTCTGTCCCTGTCTCTGTCTCTGTCCCTGTCTCTGTCTCTTGTATCTGGCCCTGTCTCTCGCCGTATGTCTTATTCTGCCATTATGCGATTCTGCCAATCCGTCTCTCTGTTACTTTTAGTCAGTCTCCTCCCCCCCCACCCCCCCCCCCCCCCCCCCCCCCCTCTCTCGCTGTTTAGGCAAGCCACATTGTATCAACGCGTATACCCATGCCCATTCATTGTTCAGTTGCATTAAAATACCCCATCTGGGACCCATCCGTCTGGGGCCCACCCATCTGGGACCCAGTCATATGGGACCCACTCAGCTGGCCAAGAGCAGGCTGTGCGCGCGTGTATGTGTATGTGTGTGCGTGTGTGTCTGTGCATGCCTTTGTGATGTGTGTTTGCATGTCTCTGCATGTGTTTGTGTATGTGTGCATGTGTCTGTGTGTGCATATATGTGCGTGTGTCTGTTGTGTGTGCTTGTATGTATGTGTCTGTCTGTGCAGGTGTATGTGTGGAAGGGTATGTGTCCATGTGTCTGTATGTGTGCATGGTAACATGTGTGTGCATGTGTGTATGTTTGCATGCATGGTAATGTGCATGTGTTTGTGTGTATCTGTGTGTGTGTGTGTGTGTGTTTGCGTGTCATGTGTCAGTGTGTATGTGTGTCTGTGTGCATGTCTGTTGATGTATGTGTCTGTGTATGTGGTTGTGGATGTGTCTGTGTCTGCCTCAGTATGTCAGAACTATAAAGTCACCATGAGGGTGCACTGTCACACGTCGGTACCCGTTCAGATATGACCTTAGATGTTTCCATGGTATAAAACTCAAACAAACCAACAAATAAACAAACAAACAAAACAGTATGTCTGCGTGTGCAGGTGTGGGCGCATATATGTATGTATGTGTATGTGTGTTCATGCCCATGTGTGTCTGCAGTTGTGCGTGCATGTGGTGTCTGTTGATGCATGTGCATGTGTGTCTGTGTTTATGCTTGTGTGTCTGTGTCTGTGCGTGCACGTGTGTGTCTGTCGATGCATGCGCGTGGGTTCATATGTATGTGTGTGCACGTGCGTGTGTCTGTCTGTGTGTGCGTGTGTGTGCGCGCGTGCCCGTGTGTGTCTGTCTATGCGTGTCTGTCTGTGCGTGTGTGTGTCTGTGCGCGCGTGTGTCGGTGTGTCTGTGCGCGCGCGTGTGTGTGCCTGTACGTGCGTGTGCGCGGGGCGGGCGCTGACCACACAATGCAGGCCGGGTGTGTGGCAGGGTAAGCCGGCTATAGGCGGACCCCGGTGACTCTACTGCCCGCCCGGCGCCATATGGTTAGGGCTTTGTGACCACCTTTTTGACACCCATCCAGCACGGCCGGCTGGACAGTCAGTCAGGGCCCAGCCCCCACCCCCCCACCAACACCCCACCAACACCCCCTGCCGGATCGCGCAGTTACACACGGGGGACAGGGCGACGAGCTGAATATATGACTGCTGTCGTTAGCTGGGTAGCTGGGGGGCGGGGGAGTGTGTGTTGGGGGGGGGGGGGGGCAGGCCGGTCCCTAGCCGGTAACGGGAGCGACTTGAACCATTGAAGCGAGAATCGTGCACGATGAACAGGACTCAGTGGCCACAGTGCTTTCCATATTCTAATGATATTACTACTACTCACTGTATTCTATAATACTACATATGCTGCATATACCACGACATATAATATTACTACATATATTACATATACCACATTTAGTATATATATCGCATATATATAAAAACGTTGTGAGTAGATTATGCTAATTGCTGGACCCGGATGTGCTTCCTTCTCCATGGACTACGAGTAGCCAGAGGCGGGGTACCGATGTAAAACTACAGAGAGCGTATATACCACACCTACCACATATATGCCCTCTATGGAAGATCTTCTGATCAAAAAGAATCTCCGGTGGACTGGACACCTCATGAGGATGTCATCAGACAGACTACCAAAGCAGATCCTCTATTCTCAACTGTCTTCTGGTTACAGAAAGAGAGGGCGTCCTCGTCTCAGGTTCAAGAATACCATCAAGAGAAACCTGAAGCTGAGAGACATTAAGACCGACTCATGGACATCACTCTCAAAGCAGAGAGCTAAATGGAGAGCGGCAGTCAAGTAATGAAAGCAGTCTTTGTCGCAACGCGACGGACAGCATGATGATGACCACATATATACTACAGCAGCAGATATGTGCTATATTTCGACAGAAGTGTGGGTTTGATGATAAAAGCATGGCATTTGGCACACAGTTAGGACATACCACTAGGAATATTCTTGGATATAGGGACATCGCCTATTTGTCCCATGGTATCTGTGGTGGCCATTTTACTAAATGGCGGCCACAATTGATTATTTTCGCCCATAAGTTGAACTATATCAACTATGGTTGGTGCAAAACACATTCTAGTGGAACTATCTATCATTTGTTATTGACATGTTATGCATAGACCTCACATGGACTTGAACACAATTATGTATGGTGGCCTAACAGGGGATGCAAATAACGTTTTTCTTCCTGGTCATGGTTATCATATCTGACAGATGTCTTGCTACATAACAAAACAATAACGGTATAATATATTTAAACAAATCTGTACTCAAGGGGCGATCAAAGTTTGGTGGCTACAAAGCCTTCTTGGTAATGTTTTCAGTATCGGGTGCTTGCTCAAGAACAGGATAAACTTCAGGATAATCGGTGATGAATCAGTGGCTCGAAGTTGTTGAGCTGGGTGCGCAGATGACTTTGTAGGCCCAAGAGAAACTAATAGAAAATAGAAGCCCTGATCCAGGAAGGAGTTGCTACACCTGGAACAGCCAACTCATACATCAAAGCGCCCATGTGAGACACACTCGATGGGCTCACCAGGTCACAGCTAGTGTTCCATATCCCCTTCAACAGGAGGGTTTAACCCAATACTGTGATGGGTTCGATGAGGGACAGGTTCCAATGTCAGTAGAAGACTGGTGTGCTAGCCAAGCTGATACAAGTCCCCAGATCAAGTTCTGTCGATCATCGTACTGCTGGAACTGGAAATCATGATCTACGTGAGATCGCTACACGAGGGTGACTTCATGCTCTACATCGATGCCTTGACCAAGATTGTTCCCTGGTTCTTTGCCCTGGGGCACACAAATTATGCAAGGTGGATTCCAGTTCATTTGTGTGACATGGTGGCACACAAAGACAAGCATCCAGATGTGTTTGCAGAGTTCATGGCTGGGAACTTCACAGTGAAGAAAACAACACATGCATTCTCTGCTTTGGCCATCAACCAGGCACATGAGCAGAATAACACATCAGTGAAAGGCGATGGCAGAGCAGTCCGCCTGACTGAGAATCCTGCACCATTGCGGCGCTGGATGGTGTCCGGTCCTGAAATGGCAGGAGTGATTGCAGAGTTCCAAGCCACAGCAGAGACAAGAACAAAGAAGACTGATTCCAGGCACCATGAGCAGACAAAGCATACACAGCTGGCATTTGCTTGAGATGTGAAGTCACTCTCTGGTGTCATGAGAGAGATGGGGAACCCATTCTGTGATGACTGCAATGATCTCGTACGAGACAGCAGGGACCTGGCAGACCCAGCAGTCATCAACACTGTGCACCAGATCAAGAAGCTGGGTCAATGAGCAGCTTGTGAACCAGACGAAGCCCATCAACAACCCAATATGGAGAAACAACCTTCCTCTCTTCAGCCGATCTCCGGTCAGAGAGAAATCAAGAACCCAGCTTCAGCTGTCATCACTCAAGAATGACTGCTCCCTATTCTCCCAGTTGTTCATTGATCCCAGACGCGTGATGGAGATCTCGATGACTTCTTTGCTCATGAAAACCAGGCCTGTCCCCCTGCCCTATCACAGATGGGCAAAATTAGATGTATCAAAAAGTCTGACCTCGTGGAATGCTTAGAAGATATGATTCCTCCACAAGAGAATGTTGCCTGTCCTCACGTTGAAGTCATCATCCTTAATGGAGCAGCTATGACCAACATGCTGGCACCTGGTGGTGCGAAGACCTTCTCTGACCATGCAACACAGGTTTTCTTGCCATACATCACATCTCAGCTACAGGGTGCAATCAGAGTGGATGTCGTCTGGGATGAATACCTGCCAGACAGTTTGAAGGCCGACACTCCAACAAAGAGAGGTAGAGGCATCCGACGATGAGTCAAGCCATCTAGTTCCATACCAGGAAAATGGCAGGCCTTCCTATGGATCAACGAGAACAAGGTGGAGCTGTTCTCCTTTCTAGCGACGTGATTAGCTGCTCAAGAGACAGAGCAACAAGTCATCAGCACTCTCCACAAATGCCAGAGACATCGCTGGTCTTGCTCCATGTCCACATGAAGAAGCAGATACCAGGATGCTGCTCCACGTTGAAAGATGCTGTGAAGCAGGGCTACACCAAGGTGTCGATCCGCACAGTTGACACGGATGTCGTAGTCCTTGCAGTGGCAGCAGCCTAATGGCTCAACATAGATGAGCTGTGGGTTGCCTTCGGTACCGGGAAGAGCTTTAGGTTCTTAGCAGCTCACGAAATGGTCCAGGCATTGGGGCCTGACAAGTGTCAAGGATTACCCTCATTTCATGCCTTCACTGGGTGTGATACCATGTCAAGCTTTGGAGGCAGGAGCATGGGAGACATGGAATGCCTGTGATGAGGTCACTGCGACCTCCTGTGCCTTGGGTGCTACACCTAACCCCTCAATCGTAGGTGACAGCCTGGACACCTTGGAGGATTTCATCATTCTCCTGTCTGATCGCACTAGCAGCCACAAGCATTGAACGATGCACGTAAGCAGCTCTTCACCCAGAAGCATCGAGCAATAGATGCTCTCCCGCAAACTTGAGAAGCCCTCAGCAGCACATCAGAAGAACTGCCTACCAAGCTGGCTACTGTTGGGGCCAGATGATGGTTGCTGCTGCAGATCTCCCATCCCCTAGCGAATGGGGGTGGGTGAAGAGTGACACTGGCCTGGGTGTCTGCTGGACAACCCTCCCGGAAGCAATGCAAGCATTCCGGAAACTTCTCAAAAAGGATGGAAGGAAGGAAGGGGATGAAAGGAAGAGGACAATGCAAGTGTAGGAAGGCACGGCACTATGCAACTGTTGCGGACAGTGTGCTTGACAGTAGAACTTGCAATATCATGGATGGCTTGCAGAACCCAACCGTATCCCCTTTGTATAGGTCAACTGGGGATTGCAGACCCCATCTACTACCATGATTCAATACCCAAGGAGAATATTTTGTTAGCTAATAAGCTCCAAGTCCAACTACATAACGTACATGTGTAAATGGGTGGTTGGCATTAATGTATGTTTGATGCTCAGGTTGCTCACACAGATCGCCTTTGTCCGCATGGGGGATTGTTATATTTTAATAAGATGTAGACATGTACCCACTGATAATGTAAGGGTAAATGCGCTTCCACAGTGGCAGTGCAGTTTAATGTTAAATCGATCATTTTCAGATTGCAAAATACAGTCAAATCTCATTAAAAAAAACTAATTTTCCATAATTGTTGCCTGATACTGTAATAGGCCAAATAAATCAAATAAATCTTTTTGCTCCTGCCTCCAAAGCTTGACACGGTATCACATCCAGCGAAGGCAAGAAATGAGGGTAATCCTCGACACTTGTCTATGAGTTGGTCTTAATGTCTCTCAGCTTCAGGTTTCTCTTGATAGTATCCTTGAACCAGAGATGAAGGCATCCTCGCTTTCTGTGATGAGAAGACAATAAACTACATCACGGTTCCAGCGGTGCGGTGCATTGTGGGATGCATCAGAGCAAAAGAACCCCCCCAAAAGCACATGGCACATGCTTATACACTGGGTGCAGCTATGAAATGTGCTAGTTTCAGCTCATCTCAGCTCTTGTTTGAAACATAGAATACTAACTAAAAAAATATATATAATAAATTAAGATATTAATCTTTTATCCAGCATTGCATTTACATAAATATAATCAGCACATCTTATGCCATGTGCATTTAGAGTTAGAAAGATCTAGGCACTCAGACTAGTGTTAGAGCTATAGCCAGAGTACTCAATGCATTGTCAATGGCAGTGAGCAATCTCCATACAGAAAAACTAAAATATTGATAAAACCACACCACCTAGAGACAAACTGCTTGGAACACATATAGAAAACATGTTTTACAAAAAGATTATATTAGATTTATAAGGTTAGGGTTTTGGATTTCTATTTATTTTGAATAAAACTGACATTTTTCAATGCGCGTGTAGGCAAAGTCAATGGCCATACGCCTTTGCTTTGCTCCCACGGCCGTTTTCAGTGCATGCGCAGTCGGAACCGTGATATAGTCTATAGAGAAGAGAGCATCTGCTTTGGTAGCCTGTCTGTTGACATCCTCATCAAGTGTCCAGTCCGCCAGAGGTTCTTTCTGGTCAAAGATCTTCCATAGAGGCCAGCACTGTGCGTTCGAGTATTTCCTTGTTTGTCAATGTGTCCTTCCACTAAGTTCCAGATTATCCTCAAGATAGAACGCAAATGTCGCATCATGAAGGCTTGCAGCTATTTCACCTATCACTGTCCAGGCCTCGGCTCCATATAGTAGGGTGGATAGCACAATTGCGCAGTAGTAGATCTTGCCTTTCATATATTGGACATATATTATATATGCATCTGGAAACAGCTACACTTAGTTAATTACTTCCAACTGGCAGGTTTGGCCTGTGCTGTTCACACACCGGGAAATGTATTACTCAGTAGATCCAACCCGAGCTCGAGCCGCCCCTCCCCGCTGTGCACACACGCCCCGTGTCGCCGCCCGCCCGCCGGCCCGGCCCGGCCCGGTCGGCGTGCGGCTGCGTCCTGTGTTATAACGCGGCGCCGCTTGTTTAGGGACGTGCCCCTTGTTCCCACCCCGCCTCGACCGAGACGCCGGCTCCCGGCGCGCCGTGTCCCGGCACACCGGGTGCCGCACACCGGGTCCGGGCCCGCTCCGTGTGCGGCGCCCCCCCCCCCCCCCCCCCCCCCCCCCCCCCCCCCCCCCCCCCCCCCCCCCCCCCCCCCCCCCCCCTCCCTGCCCCCCCGTGTTTATACAGCAACCGACGCCATGTGTCGCCGACCCGCCTATTTTATACATACTCATTTTGTGTTTTCCACTTGTCTCCTTTTTACAGTTGACATGCGCACTGCGTTCTGGGGGAGGTTGGGATGGAGCCAGGATAGACAACCGGGTCATGTCACACCGGCCATTAGTCGTGAATAGAGCCGAGAGTTGAGGTGGGCCACGAGATTTGACGTACAAGAGTGGCGGGGAAAAGTGCATTGAAACGTGGGTCTTGTAGTGGGTGCTATCTCGCCTAGTGATAGTATATCACAGCTTGTGATATTATATTACAGCTTGTGATAGTATATCACAGCTTGTGATATTCTATCACACCTTGCGATAGTAAATCACACATTGCAATAGATAATCACACCATGCCATAGTACTATTACTATTAGTAGTATATCGCACAAATTATGATGGTATATCACACCTTGTGATAGTAATATTAGTAGACAACCGGGTCATGTCACACCGGCCATTAGTCGTGAATAGAGCCGAGAGTTGAGGTGGGCCACGAGATTTGATGTACAAGAGTGGCGGGGAAAAGTGCATTGAAACGTGGGTCTTGTAGTGGGCGCTATCTCGCCTAGTGATAGTATATCACAGCTTGTGATATTATATTACAGCTTGTAATAGTATATCACAGCTTGTGATATTCTATCACACCTTGCGATAGTAAATCACACATTGCAATAGATAATCACACCATGCCATAGTACTATTACTATTATTAGTATATCGCACAAATTATGATGGTATATCACACCTTGTGATAGTAATATTAGTATATAACACCTTGTGGTGGTATATCACACAATGTGATACGATAGTATATCACACCATGTGATAGTTTATCACACCTTTTGATTGTATATCGCACCTTGTGATAGTATTAGTAGTATATCATACCTTGTGATAGTATATCATATCTTGTCATAGTATATCACACCTTGTCATAGTATATCACATTTCGAATTTGTTCATCCATATATGCCTTCTGTTCGGCCGAAGTTACCAGAATATAGCACAATAGTGATATAATTTCAGACTATAAAACAAACTATCTCTGTACATGAGAAACAACAAATAAAAGCCATCACTCTACACAGTATGAGCTGGCTTCCCAACGACGGTCCCTGTGGGCCGCAGATCTCGCGCCGCAGCCTTCAGATCACCCCGACGACCGACTCCATTATACGTGTCTACACGTATGTGGAATAAGATCTCCTGATTGTATCGTCCTACTTACACTTACAGTTACAGCTGTGTGTTTAGGTAGGGCGGGGGGGGGGGGAGAGTGCGGTGTGTGGGGGTGTGGGGGGGGGGGGGTTTAGATGTGGGTGTGGGTAAGAATGTGGGTGCATGCGGTTGCGGTTGCGGTTGCGGCTGCGGGTGCGGGTGTGGGTGTGGGTGTGGCGGTGGGGGTGGCTGTGGGTGCGGGGTGTGGGTTGGTCTAGGTGTGGGTGTGGGGTGGGGGTGGGTGTGGGTTGGTGTGGGTGTGGGTGTGGGTAGATGCGGGTGAGAGTGCGGGTGCGGGTACGAGATGTGGCTGTGGTTGCGGGTGGATGCGGGTGGTGGTTGTGGTGGGCTGTGGGGGTTGTGGGGACGGCTACAGTGAGCGGTTGTGGAGGTGCAGGTGGAGGGTGGTTGTAGGAGTGGGGTGTGGTGGTTTGAACGTGGATGATTGTCGGGGTGGTTGTACGGGGTGGTTGTGGGGGTTATTGTCGGGGTGTAGGTGGAGGTGGTTACAAAAAGTGGTTATGTGAGTGGGTGCCGGCGGTGGTAGTTGCACGGGCTTGCTTGTGGGGAGGGGGGGGGGGGTGATTATGGGGGCCGGTTATGGGGGCTGGCTGTTGGAGGTGGTTTGGTTGTTGTTGTTTTACGTCCTATCAACATCTAATGTCATATCAAGACGGGTACCGACTTGTGACAGTTCAGACTCATGGTGACTTGATAGTGCTGCCCCACTGAGAGACCAGGCCACCAGCACCATGACCTTATATCCCACTCAGTCACATTATCATGGCACAGAGCCAACCAGTCCTTGCCCAATCCTAATAATGCCGAATACCTGGCTAAGAAGCAACAAGTATACATTTTTAAGTCATTGGTTTGACTCGATGAGGTTCAAACCCACGATCTCAGGGGTTTCGATTCCCCCGATCTCCCAAAACAGGACATGGATGCTCAACTAATTCAGCCATCCCGTCTGGTCGTTGGAGGTGGTTGTGGGGGTGGTTACAGGGAGTGGTTGTGGGGGTATATGATGAGGGGGGTGGTTGCATAGATGGTTGTGGGGGTGGTTGTTGGGGGTAGTTACAGGGAGTGGGGGTGGGCGCTAGTGGTAGTGGTTGCACCGGCTTTGTTGTGTGTGTAGGGGAGGTTACACGGAGTGGATGTGGGTGGGTGAGTGCTGGGGAGGTCATTGCAAGGGGTGGTTGTGGAGGTGGTTGTAAGGGGTAGTTCTTGGGGGGTGGTTATAGGGGCTTACAAAGACTGGGGGGCTGTGGGTGGTTACATAGTCATTGTGGAAGTGGGGGCTGTGGGTGGTGGTTGAACAGGGGTTATTGTGAAGGTACAGAGAGTGGTTGTGGGGGTAGGCTGGGGGCTGGTTACAGAGAGTCATTGTGGGGGCGGGTGCTGGAAGGGTGGCTACGTGGGGTGGCTGTGGGGAGCAGGAGGTTCTTAAAATAGGGATGGGCTGGGTGGGCTGGGTGGGGTGGGATGGGGTGGTTATACGGGGTGGTTGTGGGGAGGGGGGGTGTAGTTGGAGTAGGGGTGGGTTTGGTTGGGTGGGCTGGGGTAGTTAGTAGGTACCGGTAGCGCCCATTAAAAGTGGTGATTTTTTCATCAATATTCACATGCTTGTAACTATTTCTGTATGTTTATGAGTTAGATGAAATTACATGACCTAGAACATCAACATATGTTCTATTCGATGCTGTTGTTGGATAGAATATATAGTAAGTTTGTATTTAAGTAAACTCCATTTGTATGATGAGTGTATTTAGTGATATTCCTTCATTACTGATGTAAATGAAAACAACTGTGAAAACAGGGTATCTGCAATTGGCTCGCGCTTCCTTGCACTACCTTATAGAAAGTCATGGATGGTACCAGAAGAAGTGCAATGACCTAAGTTTTCTAACCTTATAGGTTTGCCCTAGGTCAAAAAGGTCAATCAGGTCAAATTCTGCAATTAAAATAATTTTGGAAGTTTAAAGCCCATCTACTGAGTTCAAAATATTTTAAACCTAATAAGATTTGGTATATATAGATAGACACTCTGATTCCCTTTCCAATAATACTAATCTTAGTATAGCGCTAGTTAGTATAAGGAGCCACAGACAGAATACTGACACCAACCTGTTTGGGTCTTTGCTGACAACACTAGTTTCCCCATGGTGGCACCCATGTAGAAACATGTACATGACATTGATGTCTATTGCGATATATCAGAGATTGTATAATCTAATACTGGGCCAAATTTGGGGAAGATCCAACCATTGCCCTAGCCACAGTGAATATTTAAATATTTATGTAAATCAATATCTTTGGTTTCAGACACTTTTAATTTGTATTTGCCATCAAAATGCAGCTTTTGATATTATTGTCATACCTAATACCCTTTAGTCCCATATGCTATGTCTCCAAAATTTGATCCACCTATCGGATGAGCCACAGTGAGTGTTCAAAGCTAGATGCACAAATCTTTATTATTTATTTTGTATACTTTTCTTTTGTAAGTGCAATCAAAATGTATTTCTAGACAGAATATCAATATGATAATGTGTATTACCCCCAGATGATGGGCACTGTCAATTTATAGGAAGTTTAACCAATTGGTTAAGCTACAATGAACATTTAAAGATTCATTAAATTGATATATTTGGTTTTCTGACAATTTGTCTTTATATGTTCAAGCAAAGTTCAATATTTTCCATACTTTGGGATATAATATTGATATCAATAGTACCTATTAGTCTCAGTGAATGGTTATTGTAATACTGTGCCAAATATGAGGAAGATTAAACTAATTACACTTTTTTGACATTTTAGGATTCAAATATCTTTTGATTCTCTGAATATAGAGCTCTGAAAGAAAATACCTCCCCCAATGTGTTGCTACGTGTCATGGTGGGAAGGCTTGTGTGCCTCCGTGACCATGAGAGCTATACCGGTGCGGGCTAGCCCCTGGCAGGATTAATCAAGCCGGGCAGGACTCATGGTAGAGGACAGACTAAGAGCAGCCACTGGTCCTCCAGGTTGGGGGTTGGGCGTGGGGCCAACAACACCACCCCGGAAAAAAGAACAATGTTACAGAATCATGAACAAGAAACTCAAAAGTAACTAAGGTCCTGGAAGAGGATGGCCCAGGACCGGGATAACTGGAGAGCCCTTGTTTGTGGCCTATGCCCAAAGTTGGGCGGTAGGCGTAAGTAAGTAAGTAAGTAAGAAAGAAAATAGGGTGCTACACTGTTATGAATAGGTGAACTATTTAGCATTTATTCAGTCTTTTTGCAGTTTCCCAAGAAAATATAATGCTTTGAAAATGGCTATTTGGCCAAATCAGAATGATTTTTTCGTTATGAATTGCACTTTTTGACATTATCTTATTAAAAATCTGCTTTTATAATTGATTATCAATTGACAATTTAAATTCTTTTATACATGTAGAATGGAAATTGGTTAGCAGAACGCCCCTCACATCCTTCCACTATTTATTATATTTGGTCAAAGTTCCACCTTTAATTCATAATTAATACATTTTTATAAATTTAATCTTAACAAATTATTATCTCCAGAACAATACTATATATAGCCCAACTGTTTTTGGATTTGGGTTTCTAATTTCAACGTCTACAGGAAGGAATAACAATATTGGATCATAGGCATATTTTTTAATTTCGCTGCCAGTACCTATAGTTAGTTATATGGGGTGGTTGTGGGAAGGGGGAGGTACTTGGAGTAGGGGTGGGTTTGGTTGGGTGGGGTGGTTATACGGGGTGGTTGTGGGAATGGGGAGGTACTTGGAGTAGGGGTGGGTTTGGTTGTGTGGGATGGGGTGGTTATACGAAGTGGTTGTGGGAAGGGGGAGGTACTTGGAGTAGGGGTGGGTTTGGTTGGGTGAGATGGGGTGGTGATACAGGGTGGTTGTGGGGAGGGGGGTACTTGGAGTTAGGGTGGGCTGGGTGGGGTGACTAGGCTGTGAAGCAGGCAGGGCTTGCTTTAAAAGCGTCTCCTATTGGGCTGCTGTCAATATATTGATTTAGACTTGTTTCACTAACCGCATTCATGTTAATGCTGTTTTTTCATGTTATTCACCAGTCTTGTTGAGGACAGTACGTCCCCTAATGATTGTATACCACACGTTGTGATAGTATATCACATCTTGTGATACTATATCCCACTTGGGAATTTGTTAATACATGGGTCTTTCTGTTCGCCTGAAGTCACCAGAACAGCTACATAGTAATATGGTTTCAGTGCCTGACGGGATGGCCAAATGAGTTGAGCATCCATCTCCTGTTTTGGATGATCGGGGGATCTGAACCCAAGGGTTTGTGGGTTTGCACCCTGGTCGAATCAAACCGATGATTTAAAAATTGCATTATTAGGTTAGGCTAAGGACTGGTTGGCTCAGTGTCAGGATAATGTGACTGAGTGGGGTATCAGGTCATGGTGTTGTGGCCTTGTCTCCCAGTGGGGCAGCACTATAAAGTTGCCATGAGTGTGCAGTGTCAACTGTCACAAGTCGGTACCCGTCCTGATATGACCTTAGATGTTGCTAGGACATAAAACGACAACAAACAAACGATATAGCTTCAGACAATAAAACAAACTAGTCTATTTGTTGGTACTGACCCTAGGTTGTAGGCTTATTTGGTGGTACTGGTCTATTTGGTGGGACCAGACGGGATGGCCGAATGAGTTAGAGCATCCGTCTCCCATGTTGGTAGATCGTGGGGTCGTGGGTTCGAACCCTGGTCGAGTCAAACCAATGACTTAGAAATTGATACTTGTTGCTTCCTAGCCTGGCGCTTGGCATTATTAGGATAGGGCAAGGACTGGTTGGCTCAGTGTCAGGATAATGTGACTGAGTGGGGTATCGGGTCATGGTGCTGGCAGCCTGGTCTTCCAGTGGGGCAGCACTATAAAGTCACCATGAGTGCGCACTGTCACAAGTCGGTACACGTCATGATATGACCTTATATGTTGCTAGGACGTAAAACAGCAACAAACTATTTGGTGGTACTTGCCTATTTGCTGATACTAGTTTATTTGTTGGTACAGGCTTATTTGTCGGTATTGTTATATTTGTTGGTACTGGCCTATTTGCGGATACTAGTTATTTGTTGGTCCAGGCTTATTTGATGGCATTGGTCATGAGGCTATAAGAGCGGCCGTATTTAGAGTGGATGATGGCCGTGGGAAAAACTATGCTGTAGCTAGATCTATTCTACCTCCCCCACAGTCAGGACCCCGGCTGGGACTCTAACTTCGCTACTGTTACCTTATTGCCATTGTTTCATATTCAAACTCCGACGATTGGTTTGATTCAGGTACACGTCAATGCTGTTATTTAATTGTGGATTTCTTTGTTTGGGGGCAAGGCTCAACTGTGATGCCGAAGCCTACAGGAATTACTGGTCCATAACACCTGGCTCGGTTAAATCGTCACATTTCAGCAGAGATATCGTCCCTTAGCTGAGGTATTTAGCCTCCCATACTCGATTCCACTGGTGCAATGATCCGATCTGGATAACTGTGAATATGCACAGTTCTACGATAAATGATCTACATTGTGGCACGATCTACATATTTTAATTCCTATTAAAATCGACCAAGTGAGCTGACTGAAATACTCAGGCTTACGTGAGTATTGTGGAAGCTGGGCTGTTTGCTAGTACCGGGTGAGATGGGATAATTGGCTTTGTGGACGTTGGTGTATTTGCTGGGACTGGGTGTGATAGGATAGCTAGCCTTGTGGGTGATTGTAGATTTGCTGGCACTTGGTGTGACAAGGTAGTTGGCATTGTGGGTGCTGGTCTATGTGATGGTGATGGATGTCATCAGATTCATCTACAATATTCAGGTTCAGACCTATTATACTTGCAAGAGTACCAATAGGTGGTCCAGCCACTATAATATCTACTGTTTCAGTCGAGCTTTCATCGCTGTTGGAGTAGCTTTGAGGGTGCAGACATTTCCCTGGGATCTCCACATCCCCTGCACCCATACTCTAGTTCAGGGGTGAGCTGAGCATCGCCATTGTTGGTGCTATATACTATTTAAAGCGTTTGTTAATTAAAAAAAAAAAAAAAAAGAAGAAATATAGCACACATATATAGGATGAATCTGTACGTAGGCAGATGTGTGTGCATATAACAACAGGATGCTCCTCCCATTTCACACCACTGCCTGATTACGTCCAACCTGCCTATTTGCTGGTACAGCGTGGGGCAAGGAAGCAGACATTTACTATGCTAGCCAATGTATTGGTACAGGGTTATTTGCTGGTATTGGTATATTTGTTAGTACATGCCTATTTGCTGGGTGGCTGCCTCTTTGCTGGTATTTAGTCATTCTCTGAAACTGGGCACCATATATTTGGGTTTGATGTTACGATTATAATTAATTCTTTCTTTTGTTGATAGCAAGTCAAATAATCAGTGTTGCCTCTGTGTGTTAAGCATGTGAGCAATGGTACATGAATTTGATCTATCCTACCACATATATCAAAAGTATGCTTGTGTCATTTTGTGTGAAAGTGAAAATGTGAAAATGTACACATCGATACCATGCATTTACCTAACCTTTTTTTTCAAATGTCCCTCCAGCATTTTTCTTGTAGGACATGACCTTGCTTGCTGAGCTGTAATCAATCAAATCTTGTTTGAATTTGTTGTGTAGGCTAAAATGGTGTTCTGGGTGTGTGTTTGATTACCATGTTACACGAGTCATATCAATGTGTTGCTCAATGTGTATAAGATCAACATTGAAAAGTGAAAGAGCCTTTTATTCCACCCTAATATGTGGACAACATGTATGCCTTCATATGAACATGGATTCTGCTATTATTTGGAATGGTTTCTGCTATCATCACAGTCCGATTAGGTCGAACACAATTTTGCAAATCGGAAATGGGTTTCTCTGATGGCGAGACGATATCAGATTCTGATGTAAATACGATGGCAGATGACATCAGAATCTGATGTAAATGTTGGTAGAAAACCCGATATATTTCATTGGTCTATAGTTATTTTCTTAAAACATTGTTTTCTTTACCAATAAGAGGACAATTAACTGGCAGTTGAACTACCACAAAAAGCAGTCCTGGGATTAGATTCTTTTTTCATGACCCCTCCCCCCCCCCCCCTGTGTTCACGTTAGACTTCTGGGCCCGTATGCAGGAGTCAGTGTTAGCGGGTTTTGGTGTTAGAGCCTGTTACCGTTTAGCTATTACCGACGTCGGGAACTGTGTCAAGTCGTATGCAGGAGCGCGTAACACTTTCATTATAGCTAAACGTGAATTTATTTATAGATTTGGAAAATCCCTCTGCGTTTGTAGCCAGATATTAGGCTCAAATCTACTGAATGCGATAATATTTAACAGAATTACATACGCAATAAGTGAAATTTGATCAATTTAACCCTAAATCCGAAGCGTTATTAAGGCTACCGCCGTATTGGCGGCGATATTAATAGTTATATTTTCGAATCGACGAGCGTAAAGTAAACAAATCGCCGCCCCCGCATCGACGTCGCTTTCCATACTTGCGGCGGCGGCGGTTTGTTTACTTCACGTTCGCCGATTCGAAAATATAACTAGTAATATCGCCGCCAATGCGGCGGTAGCCTTAATAATGCTTCGAATTTAGGGTTAAATTGATAAAATTTCACTTATTGCGTATGTAATTCTGTTAAATATGACAGCATTGAATAGATTTGGGCCTAATAATCTCGCTAAACCTAATATTTTTTAGGGGTAAGGTAACACCGGTTAAGCCTTTGGTGTTAGGCCTAACACTGACTCGTGCATACCATGTTTCGCCACTAAACCGGAATTCCCGCCAAACACCGTTTTTCCTCGCTAACACTGACTCCTGCATACGGCCCCAGATATAACATTTCCATTCATATTGCAACATCTAACCATCGTGCAATGGATTCCGGCATCGGGTGATGTCCCTATGCAGGCTAGGACTTATATATATGCTGGTACTGACCTATTTACTGGTACTGATCTATTTGCTGGTACTGACCTGTTTGCTGGTCCAGACCAATTTGCCGGTACTGACCTATTTGCTGGGATCCTGCCTGTTTACTGGTACTTGCACGTTTGGTGGTAGTGACCATTTGCGGGTTCTGACCTATTTGCGGGTACTGACCTATTTGCGGGTATATGCCTATTTGCAGGTAGTCATCTATTTGCTGAGTGGTTGCCTATTTGCTGCTAGTGATCTATTTGCTGGGTGGTTGTTTGTTCCGTCCTACTAATCTATTTGCTGGAATTGACCTATTTGCTAGTACTGACCTATTCACAGGTACTAACCTATTCATGGTACTGTCATGGGGGTGATGAAAATGGGAAATATTGCGCCTAGAGTGGGACTCAAACCCACATCTCTTTGCATTCCGGGCCAGTGTGCTAACCATTACACCACCTAGGCTCCCTGATATCAACACGCTACCCACGCCTACCTGTCTATGTGGCTCCTTGCCTAAGAGGTCAGTGCAGACCACTACACTCGTCCCCCTGGAATTGTAAGTCTTGTAATGCTTACAATTACATACATACAGGCAATGCACTTACACATACAAAGGGTAGGTTCTACAACTATACAGCGCGTAGCTTGTATAGGATCATGGTCACGGCAACCGGTGTCATGGGGGTGATGAAAATGGGAAATATTGCGCCTAGAGTGGGACTCGAACCCACATCTCTTTGCATTCCGGGCCAGTGTGCTAACCATTACACCACCTAGGCTCCCTGATATCAACACGCTACCCACGCCTACCTGTCTATGTGGCTCCTTGCCTAAGAGGTCAGTGCAGACCACTACACTCGTCCCCCTAGGACTGGTAGTGGTACTAACATATTCGCTGGTTCTGACCTATTTGCTGTTACTGACCTATTTTCTGGTACTGACCTATTCGCGGGTACTGACCTATTTGCTGACAGGCTGCCTATTTACACTCTACACGCTGTCACTCCATTTCGCCCTATTTGCTGACACCCATAATGCGGTCTGTGATTACCAAACTTGCCGCTGCGTGGCGCTGTGCATCACCCTGCCGCGACCGGGGCGCGTCCGTAATCACATTCACCCCTATCACGCCCGCCGATCTGGCGCCTAGAATCCCGCCCCCCCCCCCCCTCTCCTACCCCCGTCCCCCAACCTCCAGCACGCTCACTCTCTCCCCACGCCCCCCACTGACACCGAATGAGGTAGAGCGTCCGTCTCCCGTGCTGGTAGATCGTGGGTTCGAACCCTGTTCGAGTCAAACCAATGACTTAAAAATTGATACTTGTCGCTTCCAAGCCAGGTGCTTGGCATTATTAGGACAGGGCAAGGACTGGTGTGCTCAGTGTCAGGATAATGTGACTGAGTGGGATATCAGGTCATGGTGGCAATGGCCTGGTTTCCCAATGGGACAACACTATAAAGTCACCATGAGTGCGCACTGTCACAAGTCGGTACCCGTCCTGATATGACCTTAGATGTTGCTAGGACGTAAAACAACAACAAACAAAACAAACAAACACACTGCCCTACCCCATCCCCACCCACCCCCACCCATCCCCCAACCTCGACCACGCTCCCTCTCCCCCCACCCTAACCCCAACTCCTACCCCCACCCCCACCCAAACCCATCCCCCAACTTTCAACACGCTCACTCTCACCCTACCCCATCCCCACCCACCCCCACCCACCCCCACCCATCCCCCAACCTCCACCCCGCTGCCTCTCTCCCCACCCCACCCGGACCCCATTGTTGACAGGCAACACACTGCCTGGCTAGCAACCCGCCGAACCGTTAAGTATGTCCTGCGAGAGTTAAACCAATAATACTGGCGTGTTGATTGCTTTATTGTATTTCCCAGACCACACCGTCAATCATCTCGTCAACAAAGCCGCTGTAATACGCTTATTTACTTTCGATGGTACCCGGCAGTGAACAATGAGAACTCGCTTTGCATGTTCCATTTCGACATGTGGCGAAATAACTTTGTAATAAAAAGCCTAATGAGAATGACATTGTTTTCGTTAATTAATGAGTTGTGGTGTGATAGGCTTAAATAGAGATTAATGTGACATTAATCTGAGAAGGTTACCTTGTCTCCTAAATGTAACTAACACAGTAACAGATCGTTCCCTCAGACTCAATATATATATATATATATATATATATATATATATATATATATATATATATATATATATATAGTATAGTTATACGAATCTTACCTGGGTACAGATGATGGATAACTAGGCCCGTATGCATGAAGTGGTGTTAGCGTCGCGTGGTGTTAACAGCTAACACTGGGCAGTTATCACCGCTGTCACAAAGTAGGTCACGCCGTATGCAGAGGTGCCTAAAACCTACATGGTAGCTAAACGGGCAGTTATTTATAGATTTGGGGTAACCCCCTTAACTGGTACCAGCGTGTACGGCCGGCTTGCCATCTCCACACACCGGGCACCAGTGAGCCTTGTTATTGTGCACCATGGGTGTGTTTGTGTGTGTTTGTGTGTGTCTGTGTTTGTGTGTCTGTCTATATGTGTCTGTATGTGTCTGTGTGTGTCTGTCGGTGTGTATGTCTGTGAGTGTCTGTATGTATGTGGTTCTGTGTATGTGTGTGTTGGTGCGTGTTTTTCTGTGTATTTGTGTATGTCTGTGTGTGTCTGTATGTGTGTATATATGTGTCTGTCTGTGTATGTCTGTATGTGTATGTATGTTTGTGTATGTCTGTGTGTGTGTGTCTGTCTCTGAATGTGTGTGTATGTCTGTGTGTGAGAGTGTCTACCTTTGTGTGTGTATGTGTGTGTATGTATGTGTATGTATGTGTATGTGTGTTTGTCTTTGGATGTGTGTTGTTCTGTATTTCTATTAACTTTCAATAAAATTGAAGTTTTGGACTACGCGTATCGACAAATATAATAAAATTGTTGGGTATCTGTGTATACCTGTCTGTGTGTCTGTCTGTGTGTCTGTCTGTCTCTGTCTCTGTAAAGTCAGGTCAGGAAATACACAGACACAGAAACACACACAGACAGACACAGAAACACACACAGACATACACACACAGACAGACACATACACACAGACAGACACACACAAACATACAAACCCAGACACACATACATAGACATTCACACACAGACAGACACACACACAGACAGACACACACACACATAAACATACAGACCTACACACACATACAGACACACATACACACAACAACACACAGACAGACACACATACACGCACAGACAGACACATACACAGACAGACACACATATACACACACACACATAAACATACACACAAACACCGACACACCCACACACAGCAGGGCTGGAATGTACACACCGCACGGCAGGCCGATGTAGCTAACACCGCCCTTAAACTTGCTACGGGGCGGTGTTAGTCTACCTTAGCTAACACTCGGTGTGTTTGCACTAACAAAGTTTTTGCCGGTAACCTAGAAATCTCCGCCAAAAAACACCAGTTATCCATCATCTGTACCCAGGTAAGATTCGAATAACTATACAATTTTACCTTCGTACCACGCCTCTGGCTACTCGTAGCCCAGGGAGAACCTTATGTAATCTCATCTGTTATCCTTTTGTGTTCTAACCATACTATGTATATATGAGTACATAATTTAATGTTGTTTCTCACCTGCTTCTAGTTGGTGAATAGGCGTGTCGCCACACCGCTTGACTTTTCCAGTCATTTGTTGTAATGTTTTGCAAACGATCTAGCCGCCTTCCACTCAGCATGTCCAAGAATTCGCTTAACTGAGATTCCTAACATTCTTTGCCTTGGAGACCATGATTCCACGCTTTGAGTGAGACGCGTAGCATCCAGTTGACTCCTGCTTGTTTAAGCACCTTGATAGTCCACCTTGCGAGAGTGTCTCTCGAGATAGCTTTATGTGGCCGAATAAAGCTGATTAGTCATTGTCTGGAATTTCTGATTCCGTGTGACTTGGTTATTATAAGCCCTAATGGCCAAAGCTACACATATCCGTTTATCCTCCGGGAAACTAGTAACGTTTACTGTGCACAGTGGGTCACCTGTATGATTTGATTTAAGTAATGCCTGTAAATCAAATTTAACTTCATCCTTATCTATTTCTAGTCCATCTAGTGAAAGTACCACAATGGTTTGGCCTCTGTGTCCTGTGATTAGCAGTAATAAGACTGCTAATTTAAATCCTAGGTCTTGCATTGACAAATGTCTGTTGCTAGGCCATGACTTGAATAACTTGAATACTATTGATACATCCCAAAACCCATTGTATTTAGGTTTGGGTCTGTTTCTTTCATACACAGATCTAATGAACCAGTGTACTAACTCATGTTTCCCAACAGTTTGTCCATCTATTCTTGGTAGAATAATGGATAGGGCACATCTCGCTGCGTTATTAGCACCGGATCCTAGTCCTTCATCTTCTAATATTCTTAGAAATCATAACACTTGAGCTATTGTAGGTTTTAACAGTTTGACTCCTTTGAGAAGGCAATGAAGGCCCTATTTATTTAAATAACTTGTGTATAATTTAACTGTTCCTTTTCTCCAGGCATATCATATTAGTCTTTCTTTGTTATTTTGTTTAATCCAAATTGTTCTAAATGTTTCCTTAGAAAAGGAATGCCAAAAGGGGTGTTGTCGACATGTCTCGTTGGACTGTTAGTGGTCCTTGATGCTGAAGGTTGTTCCTTTCACTTGGGAAGCTCATCGAGTCTTTTGGTACTGATGTTATTGCCACTAGCCATGGTTGTGTTTCCCGTGCTGGTACTATCAGTACTACATGGGTGTGATCCATCTTGATCTTTCTGGCCACTCGGCTGATAATGCTGAATAGGGGGAATATGTAATAGAATTTATTATTCCAAATTAATGAAAATGCATCTACTCCCCAGGTTTCTGGCTCTGGATGCCAAGACATATTTTGGTAACTGTTTGTTGTTGCGTGATGCAAAGAGATCAATATCTGGCTTGCCATATTTGTGACAAATACTGTCGAAAATGTTGTGGTTCACTAACCATTCTATATGGTCATGGAAGTGTTGGCTTTTCCTGTCAGCCAAAGTGTTTTGGTTGCCTGAAATATGTGCTACTGTTAGCCATATTTTGTGTTTCTCTGCGAAATCCCAAATGAGTTTAGCCAGGTTGTTACATGGTTTGGAGCGAGTCCCTCCATTATTACGAATGTAAGCCATAGCTGTTGCATTATCTGTCAGAACTCCCTCATGATATTTAGGGATGTGAATCAAACTGTGGCATCCTAGGTAAATGGCTCTAAGCTCTAGTACATTAATGCCGTCGGAGATTTCATCTTCCATCCAACGGCCACCTGTTGTCTGTTGGTCTCGATGGGCCCCCCAGCCTTCTAAGGAAGCGTCCGTTGTGACCATAGTGTTAGGATCTCCATCCTAATTGGGTTGGGTGAGTTGTTTATGTGTGAAAGCCAACAAATTATATCGTTTTGGTCTTCTGTCGAAATTGTCAAATTGTCATTTCCTTTTGAGCGAGCCAGTGCCAAGTTTTTACCTAACTCTAAGGATTTAATATGGGCCTGGCCATATAAGATGGCTGGTGCGTAGGCTATCATTATTCGTATCAAGACTGCAACTTGTCGTATTTTTGGTTTGTTCAATTGTAGTAATTGGTTTGCTGTTGTTGTGAATTAATCTACTTTTTGTTCTGTCAATGAAATAGTCATTTTTATGGTGCCAATAAAGAACCCCAGAAACTTTTGTTTGTTTGTTGGCATTAGTACTGATTTAGTTTCATGTATGTAGAAACCTAAATTTGTAAACATTTGACATAATTTATGTACTGCTGCTTGGCATTTTTGTTGTGTTTGCCTGACAATAAATGAATCGTCAATGTATGGGAACATGATCTGCCCTTTCCTAGCTATTAGCGAAAAAGTTGGTTTGATCAACCTTGTGACAATACGTGGATAGCAGACCAGTCCATTTGGAATACACGTGAACTCATCAAGTTTGCCGTTCCAACAGAATCTTAAATACTTTCGATCATGTTTATAGATGGGCCAAGTGCCTTGTGTGACTAAGTCTCTCGCTGTTTCTATCGAAAACATTTTAAAATGTTGGTATTCTAGGAATTGGCTAAATAAAGTTAGGTCTAAAATTAGTCTGACATCATCATTTGGTTTCCGTCTTAAGACAATATTCGAGATGAATTCCCAAGCAACGTGTAGCGCTGGTTCTATAATGCCATTTTTGCAAAACATAAGGAATTGATTGGTTAATGCTTCACGTTCTGAACTGTGAAACCGATATGGAAACTGTATTCTATTTTGAATAGGTTCTTCTATTAACGGAATCCTTACCCCTTCTGCAAGGCTAAGGATAGTTAAGTTATCTGTAACTTTATTCCATTCCGAAAGACACTTATTGAGGTTACCGGCTTGAAAGGTATTGCTTACTGTTACGGTTGCTATTGTTTGAGTCGCCACTTCTATTTGTTCCCTGGGCGGGGGAATGGCTTCTGATTGTTGAACTCCCTCTTGAAGGGCCTGTTCCCGTCCTTCCAGCCGAACGATTGCCTCTGGCCCCTTCCTCTGGCTTGGAAGCTGAAGTTGATTTGGTACCGGCCTCCTCCTTGGCTGGGTCTGCGGTTGCGAAAATCCTGCCTCAGCTTCTTGAAGTGGTTGGAGTTGCCGTCAGCTGATTTTTTTTTGCCAGTTTCCACGTGTTTTCCATACTTGGAGCCGGTCTCCACTTGTTTGAACAAGTATTGTAGTTGTCCGCCAAACGTCTTACCCTCATCCGGCGGCTTGCCCTTAATAGGCTTTGGTGCTAGGAATAGGGTCCATCATTGTCTGTAATCTTTTTTGACCGCACCACCTCTTTTCCAGCATCTGTGCAGACCACGTCAAAGACATTTTCAAACCGTCTGTAGGAGAGGAAGTTGCTGGTTGCTGTTAGTAACGCAATTCCTCCGTTCATATCGTCACAGAGTGATGAGAACTTGTCCTGTGCCATCATCCTGTTGGCGATGGGCGCAATGGCTGTAAGAGCTGAGAGTACCCCTCTGTATACCATTTAGAGAGCCGTCTCAAACCTTTTCCTCTCTTCACTGAGTTAACCTCAGGATCCATCTCTTTGATGGCAGATTCCAGAATTCCTCTAATTCCTGTGAATTTCTCCACCATCTTGATTATGACCTCTGCTGGTTTGAAGGTGTTAAAGTGGCCTTGAAAGATCTTCCGCGTTGTTATGTGTATTTTCTTGTGTCTAAGCACTTTACACCTTTTCGTTTCTTTCCCACATGATTTAGCATATTTTCCGGCGTGCTTGGTGCCGGAGTCTGAACTCATCGTCAATGAGTCTGACAACGAGTCCGAAGAGGAGGATTTGTGTTTCCTCCTCTTCTTAGACTTTTTCTTAGTCTTCTTCACGAGGGGCTTCTTTTTACAGGCTCTCATTTACTTGTCTCCTTCTGAGGAATTGTCTCTCTTCTTGAGTTGGCGCTTCCATGCAGACACAAGCACCTCCTCCTCTGGGTTGTCATCTGTTGAGGTCTGATCTTCTGAATAGTCCTCCCATTCTCACTCATCGTAGTCTTCCGGAACCTTGGTTCACCTTTTCTTTGATGTATTCGCTCTAGATGGTAACATTTCTTCCGTCTTCTGTTGAACTAGCCTGGCAACCTGCTCATCTAGGTCCCTATCCGTGGGACCGGGGCCGGTATCATACCCCCCTGCCTCCTCAGAATCCCTTTGTTTTGGCGAGAGCGACCTTTTTACCCACGCAGGTGGTATGGCATCTTCATCCGCACTGAGTGCATAAGTTGCCTCTGCCTTACTCCGCTTTATAGCCATGGCACCGAAACTGTGAGTAAAAAGAAGAACAATGATTAGGCATTGTCTTAGGCGAAATAGCATAATTAGAGTATAATTATACTAGGTGTGAATTTGATGGCGTTAAATCAATTTTTAACACAGGCGTATGTATGGCTAGCAGACAGTCGGAGGATAACAGTATCGGTAACGAACCAATCCTAATGAGGAGTAGGGACCAGTGTAGCAGTGGCCTCCCACACTCTCAGTACCTATATACTTCTCCCACCTGTGGCTTTTTTCTCCAACAAGTTGAAGAAAATACTATAGGACTCGGAGGTATACCTTAACGAGAATCACAAATGGGGAATCTTATTGAGACCCAGGGAATGAATTCCCAATGATGTAACTGGCTTCTACCAAACATCTCTCCATTCGGCAATGGGCAGCTTAATTAATAGCCAAACAATGGAAACATTGTTCTTTTGATCATGCCAATTATGACTGAAACTATGCGGTAAAAAAGTAATATCTTTTCGAAAAGTTTCAAGAAACTTTGTATGCGAATGCTAACATGAACTAATTCAATGTATCGGGTTTGAAAGTATTGGTTTTGTAGTAAATATAGAAAAACTGCCGGAGCTCACAACACGTCCTCCTGCTGTGAGCTGATTATGCTAATTGCTGGGCATGGATGTGCTTCCTTCTCCCTGGGCCACAAGTAGCCAGAGGCATAGTACTGAGGTAAAAAATATATATATGCATATGTATTTGTATATGAAAGTCTATATGCAGATATTTTACACACACCTGCATACATGCATATACATCTGCACATATATCCATGAATGCAGATGTGTGTGTAAAATATGTATGCACTTGGGCATTTATGATCGTATGCACAGATGCCCACATGCCCCCATCTACACATGTACTTATGCACACATGCACACATGCACATATGCACACATGCACACATGCACACATGCACACATGCACACATGCACACATGCACACATGCACACATGTACTTATGCACACATGCACACATGCACACATGCACACATGCACACATGCACACATGCACACGTGCACACATGCACACATGCACACATGCACACATGACCACATGCACACATGCACACATGCACATTCCCTATAGTCCTGATATGACCTTAAGTGGAGTTAGGACGAAAAGCTCCAACAAACAAACCGACATTCCCTTCTATGTGGCAACAAGTACTTAATAATAAGATCATCAGTATCTAAATTAAATATTATGAGTAAGTATGATCAAATTTTGAAGATCTGAAGCTTTATCGGACTATGCAACTTTAAGTGTGGGGGGGGGGGGGGGGGGGGGATTTCAACTACATCGCCATTCCACATGCTATTACACTGGGTTCAGCTATGAAATGTGCTAGTTTGAGCTCATCTCAGCTCTTGTTTGAAACATAGAATACCAACTAAAAAGATCTATATAATAAATCAAGATATTAGTCTTGTATCTAGCATTGCATTTACATCAATATAATCAGCAGATCTTATGCCATGTGCATTTAGATTTAGACAAATCTGGGCACTCAGACTAGTGTTAGAGCCATAGTTAGAGTCAGTTTTACTTATTTTATTCATTTTTTTATTTATATCCTATGGTTAATGACATATGTAGAACTAGAAAATGAGTAGGGTTAATCAGATATTGGTTATATATTTCTCTGAAACAAGTGTCTGTTCACACATTTTGCATTTTAATATTTAGAACAAGAATTAATAATGGTGATGTGGATATTAGTTAAAGTGACTGATTGTTCTGTGTGGAATTGTAGGTTTCTTAGCTCAAAATGTTTAGCTATGGCTAGTTTTGTCTTAGATATATTCATCAGATCATTATATTGCATGTGTGCATACATGTTTATGCCAAATTGCTATGTACTTCTATTAATTTTGAATAAAATCGAAGTTTTGCGCTATGCATATCGGCAAACTCAATGGCCGTATGCATTTGCTTTGCTGCCAATGCCGTTTTCAGCGCATTCGCAGTCGGAATAGTGATCTCGTCTATTGGTCTTCCTCATTCCACTGGTTCTTGTCCTCTCCGTGTAATGCCGAGTACCACCGACTGCCAGGCTGATTAGGTACAAGTTTGATAAGTCATAGCTATAAATTGTAGTTATTATTACTTCCATTTTTTATTCTGCAAACTAAGAAAATGCATTTGATAATTTTATATCTTTTACAGTACATGTATGCATATTTATATATAACTTCACACACATTATATATATATCAGTCAGGATCACGAAAAGATGCCAATTGGGGAAAGTTGTCGGCGTCGAGCATTGGATGTCGGCGTCGATCGGCATAATTATAATTTAGCATTGACAGCGGTGTTGGAAAGTCCTTAAATTTATCTTGAATGTAAAAGTCAAGAAAATACAACAACCTTATTTGTTTCTAGGATAATTTAATATAAAACAAAGAAATGCACTACACTTTAAGAATTGTGATGCCGACATCTGTTAAAGTTGTCGGCATTGAGCATTGGATGTCGGCGTCGATCGGTATAATTATAATTTAATATAGGATAATTTAATATGAAACAAAGAGAGGCACTACACTTTTAAGAATTGCGATGCCGACATCTTAAATTGACAACCAATTGGCCCATTTTCGTGAGGCTGTCTCATATATATATATATATATATATATATATATATATATATATATATATATATATATATGTATATATATATGTGTGTGCGTGTGTAAATATATGGGTCATTCTTTGAAAACTGTACGCCAAATATTTGTGTGCCAAATATTTGGTTTCCACTTTACGATGGCAATATTTAATTCTTTATTTTTTTGGTAGATAGTCAAACAATTATTGTAACCTGTGTGTTAAATATGTTAGCAATCATATACCTGTGTTTAATATATCTCACAAAATATATCAACAGCATGCTTGTATGACTTTGTGCTGAAGTGAAAATGTGAAAATTTACGCAAACCTTTTTCACCTTTTCTTTCAACTAGTTTTCATGTAGGACATTATCTTGTTTGCTTAACGGTAATCAATAAAATCTTGCTTGACTTTGTTGTGTATGCTAAAATTATGTTCTAGATGTACACTTGATTTCCATGTTAGATGAATGATATTAATGCATTGCTCACTTTGTATGAGATTAAAATAAGAAAAGATGAATCAGCTTCTTTTTTTCTCACCTTTGCCATATGCACAACATGTAAACATTCATATGAAAATGGATTCCACTATTATTTGGAATGTGTGCTCCTATTGTTTGGAAGATTTTCACTTTTGGTTTCCATGTCAAACTTTAGATCCAGTTCCAAAGAATGATCCATATGTATATACATGCATTTTGCAGGCGTTATCATATAGTATGTGGCGGCACACTTTATCTATACATGTAATATATATAATTTGAAGAATTGCAAACAGTTACAGGTTCAAGAATACAGACTTTTTTTAATCAAGAAAACAAACAATTAAAGTCGAGGTTCCATGGCCTTGACATCATTAAACACATTGTTGAGTAACCATTCACCCTCATCACATTGGAGTCGATACCTGCGTCATACTAGTTGTCCTTGGTACCAGAGAGTACTACTATCGGGTAGTAGATCCCATACATTGTAAACAAACAGACATCCTACTAACCGCATCACATTACCTACATTTATTATGAAAAATCTAAATAAACAATTTCGAACTGGCGTATCTACAAAGACGAGAATGTAAAGAGAGGGAGACAGTGGGGAGAGAAGGAGCGCGAGACGGAGAGAGCAGGAGAAGGGAAGAGAAGGGATGGTTAGAGGGGGAGATTTGGAGGGGGAGAGGGGGAGAGGGGGAGAGGGGAGAGGGGGAGAGGGTCAGAGGGGCAGAGGGGGAGAGGGGCAGAGAGCGGGGAGAGTGAGATAGAGGGGTGGGATGAGGGTGAACGGGGGAGAGGAGAGAGGGAGAGAGGGGGAGGGGGGAGGGAGAGGGGGAGAGAGGGAGGGGGAAGAGGGGAGGGAGAGAGGGGGGAGGGAGAGAGTGAGGGAGAGCGCGAGGAAGAGAGGGAGAGAGGGAGAGAGGGGGAGGGAGATGGGGAGAGAGGGAGAGAGGGGGCGGGAGAGAGAGAGCGGAGAGAGGGGGGAGGGAAGGGGAGAGGGAGAGAGGGAGAGAGGGAGAGAGGGGGAGATGGAGAACAGGGGGTGAGGAATAGGGGAGAGGCAGAGAGGGTGAGAGGGAGGGGAAGAGGGGCCGTCGGGGGAAAGGGGGATGACAAAATAGTGTTTTACAGGATTCCATGGACTTCCACATTTAGTGTGGAACACTACTCTAGTAGTTTGCAAGTTACATTTTTTGGAGAGGTGCGCGAAATCGAAGCAAAAAGGATAGCACATTGAATGCAAATTGACTTGTGTAATTCAATCACTATCGGGCACGGACCTGCCTGAGCCGACGATGTTTTTGAGGGGTGATTGGGGGGTGAAGGGGGGCGCCGCCGTATTTTTGCTGTATTTTTTGCGGTAACCAAACGCTCTCACGCCGGGCACTGGCCAAGTAATTCGTGCTTCACAATGTAATGTGTAACCTAATTCAGAGAACTCCACCTAAAGAGGCCACCCAACAAGACCCACGCAGTACTGCGGCTTTTTGTGTAGCTTATTTACACAGCTTCATACACGTGGATATATATATATATATATATATATATATATATATATATATATATATATATACTGGCAATCTAGGGTCATATCAGGACGGGTACTGACTTGTGACAGTGCACACTCATGATACTTTTATAGTGCTGCCCCACAGGGAGACTAGGCCGCAGACACCACGACCCGACCTCGCTCCCTCACATGATCCTGATAAACAGTCATTGCCCTATGCTAGTATTGTCGAGCGCCAGGCTAGGTAGCGACAAGTATCAATTTTGTAAGTCATTGGTTTGACTGCACCGGGAATAGAACTCCTGACGTTCCGCATAGAAAGCCTGCGCTCTACCGATTAGAGAAAGCTGCATAACATACATGCTCCGCAACCGGGCACGGTGACCGAATCGGTGGAGCACAGGTCCCTGTGTGAGATCGGGAGTTCGGTTCCCAATCGAGGCAAACCAATAACTTTCAAAATTGATACTTGTTTCTTCTTATCTTTCAGCTCGGCATTAGTAGGTTAGAACCATGACTAGTTAGCTCAGTCTCCATATAATGTGACTGAGTAGGATATCGGGTCATGGTGCTGGGGTCCTTATTTGCTAGTGGGGCAGCACTATAAAGTCAGTATCACAAGTCGGTACCCATCCTGATATGACCTTAGGCTAGATGTTGGCAGGATTTAAAACTCCACCAACCAACCAACATGCTCCGCAAGTTTCCGTATAGCTAGAACATAGTCAACCTGTGAAACAAATCTTTGAAGTAATCATTCCGGGCTGTTGTGCAAATAAAGCTAACATGCTTAATAAATGCACGATAGTCTCTAGTGGAGAGCTCAGGAATATTAAGGCACCATTGGGCGGATGCAACAAAGCAAGAACATAAGCATTTAGTTTCCTAATAGTAATAATACTCGTACTGAGTTGTCGTAAACAATATCACTATATATCCATTTACCTTTGCTCATTTTCATCTGCATATTACATTATACGTCATATACAAATATATCAATTTATGCATATGTGCACATATAAGGGTATACATCTATGTGTATATATACCAGATATATATATATATATATATATATATATATATATATATATACATACATAACGAATGCCAAACTTCGAATAACACACTTACACACATATTCTAAATATAGACGGTCCATTTGGAACGACACGGTTCCCACCTGACAATTTCACCTCCAAAATAGGGAGGGAGGAAGCGGAAGTCTGAGGTCCAATGCACCACCACTACTTGGGGAATAGCTTAGTTGCAACTCACATATATACACACACACATACATCTCTCTCTCTCTATATATATATATATATATATATATATATATATATATGCTATAGTTTTACGAATCTTACCTGGGAACAGATGATGGATAACTGGTGTTTTCCCGAGGTACTCGCCTCGGATAGTCGTGAGTCAGGGAGAAGGAAGCATATCCAGGTCCAGAAATCCTTTACGTACTTAATAGGATAACAAATTATCTTAACTCTTTATGGATACTATTGTGTTTTCATTTTCGTTCTAGTGAAACGGAATAGTTGTGGTAGGGTAGGGTGTGTAGGGTGTACAGGGTGTGTAGGGTGTGTAGGGTGATAGGGTGGGTAGGGTGGGTAGGGTGGGTAGGGTGGGTGGGTAGGGTAGGTGGGTAGGGTGGGTGGGATGGGAGGATGGAAAGGGTGGGTGGGCCCTGATCCACGACAACCGAGGCCACAATCGTTTGTCCATTAACACTAGTAACAGTAATCAAACTGGTAATTTAAAACTTAGTTCCTTTATAGATAAGTGTCTATTGCTAGGCCATGACTTGAATAACTTAAATACTATCAACACATCCTGTAGTGTATGTGTGTGTCGTGCGTAGCGCGGTGGTGGCGATGGGTCACGAGAGGTCACGGGAGGTCACGAGAGGTCACGGGAGTTGTAGTGGTGACGTCGCCGGATAATAAAGTCAGTTCTCATACACAACTCAACGGGTTCGTTCATATCTTACATGGTGTCAGAGTAGGAGACGAACAATGGCGCTCACAGGTCTGAAGCCGCCGGCGGCACTGAATTTACAGGACGACTTGAGCACGAATTGGCAATCATGGATACAGGCATATGAGATTTATGCCGTGGCTGCTGGTGCAGTAAATAAGACGGAGAAGATACAATGTGCTGTATTTCTTCACGTTGCGGGTGCCGAGGCGCAGAAGGTGCACCGCACTATGCAGATTGACACTGAGGAGCGAGACAAAATAGAACCGCTCATTAATGCATTCAGAGTTTACTGCGAGGGAAAGGCTAATATTACGGTGGTGAGATACAAATGTCATTCATACAACCAGGGTGACCAGAATATGGAGACGTATATAAGAGAATTGCGCACGCGAGTAGCCCAATGTGAGTACGGTGAGCTGGAAAGTTCTTTATTGTGCGACAGGCTCGTGTGTGGCGTAAAAAGTAATATTCTAAGAGACAAGTTGCTTCAGACGCAGAATTTGTCTCTCGAACAGTGTATAGAGATGTGCCGGCTAAGTGAGCATACTTCCGCAGCTCTTATGCCAGCACAAAGCGCGGGAATGATGGGTGAGCAAAGCGTGGACGCCATCTTGGTTACCGGTAACCAAGGTAAACAGCAACAGACACGCCCCCAAAATTGGAGACGCCCCCAAGTACAGCCGTTCCGAGCAGCGACTGCCAACAAAGTTCAGTGCCAATGGTGTGGTTATTTGCACGTACGCGGTCAGTGCCCAGCTAAGGGTAAGGAATGTGCAGGGTGCCATAAGATTGGGCACTTTGTGAAAGTGTGCCGGTCACAACAAAGGGGAGTTGCCTCGGTGCATGAAGTGGGGGTTGACCCAAACAACACGTGTGAGGAGAGCGCAAGTCATGTATCGGCAGTAGAAGACGAATACGATTTATTCGTAGGAGCGGTAATGAATGAGAATGAAGAGGACAAGGAACCGTGGTTCACAGTGGTAGCAGTCGGACGGGGGGAGATAAAGTTCAAGTTAGACACTGGAGCTGAAGCGAATCTTATCCCAAGGCAGATGTTCGACAAACTCAGGAACGTGGAGATGACACCGTCGCGATGCATGTTGGTAACATTCACCGGACAGCGATTCAAGCCTGACGGAGAGATCAAGCTCAACGTACGGGGAAAGGACATCATCTTTCAAGTGACTCAGACTGGTGGCCCGATCTTAGGACGACAAGCGTGTGTGCAGTTGGGTCTGGTTGCACGAATAGATGAGGTTACGACAACAACAACAGCAACAAAGGGCTCTACCGTCAACGCGGCGAATGAAATGGTAAATAATTTTAGAGATGTGTTTGAAGGGCTTGGTTTAATTAAAGTAGATGCTAAACTGTACATTGACCAGAATGTGAACCCTGTAGTTGATCCGCCAAGGTGCATACCACATGCTATAGTGGATGATGTAAAGACTGAACTTGATAGAATGGTAAAGCTAGGGGTGATTGTGCAACAAATCGAGCCTACTCCATGGGTGAGTTCAATTACGATTGTCAGGAAGCCAGGGAAGGTTAGAATATGTCTTGATCCGACGAAATTGAACAAAGCTATACTGAGGGGGCCATATCCGATTCGGACAGTAGAAGAAGTGGTTGCAAAAATACACAATGCACGGTACTTTTCGGTTCTTGATGCAAACTCAGGGTACTGGCAAATACAACTGGATGAAGCCAGTTCAATGCTTTGCACGTTTAACACCCCATGGGGACGGTTTCGATTTACTAGATTGCCGTTTGGAATAAAGACTGCTGGAGACCTATTCATACAGCAAATGAATGAATTATTGAATGATATAGAGGGTGTGCAAATCGTGTCGGACGATATATTAATTTACGGTAGTACAATTGATGAGCACAATAAACGTCTAGAAGCTGTGTTAAAACGAGCACGTGAAATTAATCTGAAGTTAAATCCCTCAAAATCAAAAATTTGTAAATCAGAGGTTAATTACGTAGGACACTTGTTGACAGCGGAGGGATTAAAGCCAAACAAAGATAGGGTGCAAGCGATTGTAGATATGAAAGCACCGGAGGACAAGAAAGCATTGCAGAGGTTCCTCGGAATGGTTGGGTATGTGAGCAAATTTATACGGGGGTTGTCAGAAATTACCAAACCATTAAGATTAGTGTTACAGAAAGAGGTGGCGTGGCATTGGCAGGAGCCACAGGACGCAGCGTTTGAGAAATTAAAGTCACTGTTAATGAGTGCCCCTGTTCTGAGATACTATAATGCTAAAGAGCCAATAACCTTGCAGGTAGATGCGTCAAAATCGGGGTTAGGTGCAACGTTATTACAAAGTCAATTACCTGTAGCAATGGCATCCAAGGCACTTGACAGTACGCAGAGCAATTATGCGGTAATTGAAAAGGAGCTGCTGGCAATGTGCTTTGGATGTACTAGGTTCCATGAATATATATATGGTAAAGAAATCACTATTGAAACGGATCACAAACCGTTGGTTGCCATAATGTCGAAACCATTGCATGAGTTGTCAGCCAGAATGCAGCGCATGAGAATGCGGTTGCAAAACTATGATATAAAAGTGACATATGTTAAAGGGATCAATTTGTATTTTGCAGATACGTTATCCAGGGCTCATACAATCAACACAGCGCCAAGACACCTGTTTGACACAGATATCTCAATAGCTGAGATCGAAATTGCATCAGGCGACACAGATACAATTGTAGTGGAAACGAAAAAAGATGAGACTCTGCGAGAAATAGAAAGACTCACAGTAACAGGTTGGCCAGAACATTCTAATCAAGTAATAGCTGCAGTAAAACCTTTTTTCACATACAGGCACGAGATTACGAGACAAGGGGGACTCTTATTGAAGGACAATCGAATCATAATACCAAAGAGTTTGCAGAGAAATATTATAGATAAAATTCATGAATCTCACATGGGAATTGTAAAGTCTAAGCAGTTGGCGAGGGATAACGTATTTTGGCCTGGGTTGAGCAGTCAGCTGGAGGATAAGATTTCTCGGTGTCACATATGTCAATGTTTCAGACACAAGCCGCACACAGAACCATTAATAAGCCATGTGGTACCAGACGTGCCATTCGAGAAAGTAGGTGCAGACTTATTCCAGGTTAATAGCAAGAATTACATCATGATCATTGATTATTATAGTAAGTATCCAGAAGTCATTGAGTTAAAGTCTACTTCCAGTGCAGCGACAATAAGGGTAATGAAAGAGACATTTGCGCGGCATGGTATACCCAAGATCGTCGTGTCAGATAACGGTCCTCAGTTTCAAAGTGAGGAATATCACTGTTTCAGTAGGGAGTATGGGTTTAAAGCGGTGTACTCGAGTCCGATGCATGCGCAAAGTAATGGACAGGTTGAGCGTACAATACAGACGATTAAAAGAATGATGAAAAAGGCTATCGTGGATAATAAGGATGTCAATATCATGTTACTGAATGTAAGGAACACAACCAGTCAGTATATGAAGGCTTCTCCAGCACAGTTGCTAATGTCGCGAGTGCTGCGGTCGAAGATACCAACGGTAGAAGCAAATCTGAAACCCAAAATACAGTCATCAAGGCATGAACAAATCGTAAAAACTCAGGAAAGGCAAAAAGATTACTTCGACAGACGGGCAGGAAATGAACATGTGAAACTAAACGTGGGGGATAAAGTAAGGTATCTAGATTATAAGAAGGAGTGGGTCTCAGGTATCGTTACACAACAAGATAGGCAGGAAGGAAGAAGTTATGAGATTGAGAATAAAGACAAGCATAGAATACGGAGAAACAGACGATTCTTGTTCAAATGTCCAGACATAACAGAGCGGTCACCACAGCAGGCCAAAGTAGATAAACAGCAGGAAACAAAACAAGGTAACGAGCCGTACAAAACACGATATGGGAGGGTGATACGCCCTGTAATATAAATGAGGTGGTGGTATTAGTTAATCTGAGATATGAACAGCAAAAATAAGGGGGAGCAGGTGTGACTTATTTTGTGTTATTGTTGATGAAATTTGAATGTGTATTGCTTATACGGTGTTGTTATTATTGTTGTTGTTATGTAATGATAATTGTTATATTGTGATGACATGTGTCATGGTTATTGATTACGAATGTAAACATCTTCTTTTTAAAGGAAAAGGGAGATGTAGTGTATGTGTGTGTCGTGCGTAGCGCGGTGGTGGCGATGGGTCACGAGAGGTCACGGGAGGTCACGAGAGGTCACGGGAGTTGTAGTGGTGACGTCGCCGGATAATAAAGTCAGTTCTCATACACAACTCAACGGGTTCGTTCATATCTTACACATCCCAGAACCTATTATGTTTCGGCTTAGGTGGGTTTCTCTCATACGCCAATCTAATAAACCAGTGTACCAACTAATGTTTTCCAATTGTCTGTCCATCAATTCTAGTTAGAATAATTGAAAGCGCACATCTTGCTGCATTAATTGCACCAAATCCTAATCCTTCATCCTCCAATATTCTTAGAAATCTTAATATTTGGGCTATTGTAGGTTTGAATGGTTTGACTCCTTTTAGGAGGCAATGAAGTCCCCATTTCTTTAAATCACTTGTGTATAATTTCAATGTCCCTTTCCTCCAGGCATGTGAAATAAGTCTTTCATTTGTAATTTTGTCTGAACCATATTGTTCTAAATGTTTTCTTTAAAAGGAATGCCAAAAGGGGTGTTGTCAACATGTCTCCATGGACTGTTAGTGGGCCCTGATGTTGCAGGTTATTCCTTCCTCTTGGGAACCTGAGCACGTCTGTTGCTGCTGATGTTATTGCCGCTAGCCATGGTTGTGCTTCCCATGCTGGTACTATCAGTACTGCGTGTGTGTGATCCATCTTGATCTTCCTGGCCACTCCGCTGATAATGCTGAATGGTGGAAATATGTAATAAAATTTATTATTCCAAATTAATGAGAATGAGTCTACTCTCCAAGCTTCTGGTTCTGGATGCCAAGACACATATTTGTGTCACTTTTGTTATTGCGTGATACGAATAAGTCAACTTCTGGTTTACCCCATTTGTGACAAATGTGGTCGAAAATACTCTGATTTAGTGACCATTCTAAATGCTCGTGTAAATGTCGACTTTTGTTGTCAGCCAAAGCATTTTGACTGCCAGGGATATGGGCCACTGTTAGCCATATCTTGTGTTCCTCTGCCCAGTCCCAAATGAGTTTAGCCATATAATTACATGGTTTGGAATGAGTGCATCCCATATTACGTATGTAGGCCATAGCTGTCATATTGTCTGTTAAAACTCTTACATGATTTTTGGGAGGTGAATTAGACTACGGAATCCTAGATAAATAGCTCTAAGTTCTAATACATTTATGTGATCGGAGATTCCATCTTCCATCCAACGACCACCTGTTGCCTGTTGGTCTCTATGAGCCCACCAGCCTTCTAATCAAGTATCTGTTGTAACTCTAGTGTTAGGCTCTCCCATCCTAATGGGGTTGGGGAAATTGGTAATGCATGACAGCCACCAAATAATATAATTTTTGCCTTCTGGTGAAATCGTCATGGGTCGCTCAAAGTTTCCTTTTGCGCATGCAAACAGCAAGTACTTATCTATTTCTAGAGATTTAATATGAATGAGCCTTGCCATAAAGAATAGTTGGTGCATATGCTATCATAACTCCTATCAATATTGCAACTTGTCGTATCTTTTTTTTTTTTTTATTGTAATAATTGATTTGCTGTTATAAATTTATCAACTTTTTGTTCTGTTAATGAAATGGTCATTTCTGTGGTATCAATAAAAAATCCCAGAAACTTTAATTTGTTTGTTGGTATTGCTACTGATTTAGTTTTGTGTATGTAGAAACCTAATCTAGTAAATGTTTCACATAATTTGTCTACTGCTGTCTGGCATTGTTGTTAGGTTTGTGCAACAATAAATGAATCATCGATATATGGAAACATAATGTGTCCTTCCCTAGCCATTTGGGAAAGAATTGGTTTAAGTAACCTTGTGAAAATGCGTGGACAAAAAAGCTAGTCCATTCGGCATACCCGTGAACTCATAAAATTCATCGTTCCAACAAAATCTGAGATATTTCCAATCCAGTTTATAAATACGTACTGTGTAGTATGCATCCTTAAGATCTACACTGGCTAACCATGCGTTCAAAGAGAACATTTTTAAATGTTTATATTCTACAAATTTGTTAAATAATGTTAGATCTAAAATTTATCTTACATCTCCATTTGGTTTGGGTAGCAGAAAGATATTGGATATGAATTCAACAGCCACATGTAGTGCTGGTTCTATAATTCCTTTCTCACAAAGTTGTAGGACTTGATTGTCTAATGACTCGCCCTCTGAACCGTGGAATCGATAAGGATAAGATATATTATTTTGAATAGGTTCCTCAATCAATTGGATTGTTACCCCTTGAGCTAAGCTAAGAATAGTTAGATTATCCGTAATTTTATTCCATTCAGGTAGGCGATTATTGAGGTTACCAGCTTGAAAATTGCTTACTGGTGTCTCCGTTGCTACTTCTACTTGTTCCCTGGGCGGGGGAACGTCTTCTGGGCATTGAACTCCATCTTGAAGGGCCAGTTCCCATGGTTCCAGCCAAACAACTGCCTTTGGGCCCTTCCCCTGGCCTGGAAGCTGAAGTTTGTCCCGAACCGGCCTACTAGTTGACCAGTTCGTCGATTTCGAAAATCCTGCCTCATCTTCTTGAAGCGGTAAGGATTCGCATCCGTGGATTTCTTATCTGTCTCCATGCGCTTGCCACACTTGGAGCTCATCTCCACTTGATTAAACAAGTACTGGAGTAGGCCACCGAACATCTTTGTCTTGTCCAGTGGTTTCCCTTAATGGGCTTGGGGGCAAGGAATAACGTATATTCCTTTCCATCATTGTCTGTGATCTTCTTTGACCTGGCTACTTCCTTGCCTGCATCTGTGCAGCCCGCCTTGAACACGTTCTCAAAGCATCTGTACGAGAGGAAATTGCTAGTTGCGGTTAGCAACGCAATCCCCCCGTTCATATCGTTGCACAGCAACGAGAACTTGTTCTCGGACATCATCCTACTGGCAATAGGCATGATGGCTGTGAGGCCCAATAGAACCCCTTTGTACACTGTATGCAGGGCCGCCTCAAACTTATTCCGCTTCTCGCTGAGCTTGACTTCCGGCCCCATTTCCTTAATGGCAGATTCCAGGATCCCTTTGATTCCCGTGAATTTCTCAGCCATTTTGATGATCACATCGGCCAGCTTAAATGTGTTGAAGTGCCCCTGGATCATCTTCCTCATAAGTGTCTTTATGCAGACTTTCTTCCACCTCTACGCCAGGGACTTTTTTGTTTCCTTACCACAGGATTTCGCTATTTCCCCATGTGTTTAGTATCAGAATCTGAGCTCATTGAAGATGAGTCTGACGAAGAGTCAGAGGAAGAAGATTTATGGTTCCTCCTTTTCTTCGCCTTCTTCTTGCTCTTTTTCATGAGGGCCCTTGTGTACTCGTCCCCTTCTGATGAGTCCTCCTTCTTTTTGTGATTGCATTTGTGCGCAGACACAACCACTTCCTCCTCTGACTTATCGTCAGACGAGGCCTGATCTTCAGAGAGATCCTGCCACTCCGATTCATCCAAATCAAGCGGCGCTTTGGATCTCTTTTTCTTAGTGGCCACCTAAGATCTTCTCCATCTTCTGTTGAACCAATCTCGCAACTTGTTCATCTAGATCAGCTGGGCTGGGGCCAGTGTTGTACCCCCCCCACCTCATCCGAATCTCTTTGTTCAGGCGAGGGCGACCTTTGTACCCGTACTGGCAGTGAGCGGTCTTCATCTTCACTGAGCACATGAGATGCCTCTGCCTTACATCACTTCATAGCCATGGCTCCGAGACTGTGAGTAAAAAAAACCCCAATGGTTAGGTATTGTTTAGGGCTGAATATCACACTGATAATTAGAGTATCATTATACTAGGTGTGTATTATGGCGTTAACACAGTATTTAACACAGGCGTATGGCTAAGAGACAGTCGCAGGATGACGGTATGGTAACCCAATCGATCCAAACGAGGGTAGGGACCAGAGGGGTAGTGGTGCCCTCCCACACTAGACCGCTGTGTATTACTTACAGCATCATCAAAGGCCAGTTGCTGTCATACCATGTCTATGTGGTGTGGGAGATTAAAAATCCCTTGGGTCGGTAAAAGTGTAGGCTCGGGCTTTCTATCGACAAACTGTCTAATGGTTAAAACAAGTCGATTCAGACTTATCCATGATAGGCAGTATAAATCTTCAAGAAAATAAGAAAAAAACAAAAAAAACCTCTAAGAACCTACAAAGTTCTCCTACCTGTGGCTTTCTTCCCCAACAAGTTGAAGAAAATACTATAGGACTCGGAGGTACGCCATAACGAGAATAGCAATCAGGGAATCTTACTGAAACCCAGGAATAAATCCTTGTGATGTCAATGGCTCCTGCCAAACATCTCTCCGTTCGGCAAAGGGCGGCTTCATTAATAATGGAACAATGGATGCATTGTTCTAACGATCATATGTAACACGTTCCAAACTGACCTGTAAAACCGAGAAAATATGATGAAAAGTTTTTAAGAACTTTGTACATGAATGCTAACATGAACCGAACCAACGTATCAATTTTGTAAGACACTAACCTTGTTGGTTTTGTAGTTAATGTAGAAAAACTTTCGGAGCTGCTCACAAACATCCTCCTGCTGTGAGCTGATTGCTGGACCCGGATGTCATTCCTTCTCCCTGCGCTATGAGTAGCCAGAGGCTATATATAATGAGTATATCAACATATCTATTTAATGTTCCCTTCGTACTCGCAGATGAATTAAAACAAATTTCTCTGAAACAATTCCTTATGTGTTACAACTTGCTTATGTGTGTTTATTAAATATTCATATATCATCACTTTTATTATTTTTATTCTTTCGCGCGCACACGCCCCCACCCTCACCCACCCCTCACCCTCTTCCCCCTTCCCCTCCCTCCATTCCCTCCCCTCCTCCCTGCATGGTGAGCGGGACGTAGCTCAGGGGGTAGAGTGTCAACCTATAAAGCTGTGGGTCATCCGGCCATCCTTCTCAGTGGACCCATTGGCAGTTCCAACCAGTGGTCCACAACTGGTTCATGAAAGGCTACAGTATGTGTTGTCCCACCTGTGGGAAAGTGCATATTCAAGACCCCTTGCTGCTTCCCTCCAAAGAAATAAGTCAAAATTACCATAGGTTTGACGTCCAATAGCCGATGATACGATAAACAAAATCAATGTGTTCTAGAGGCATCGTTAACATTTTTTTTAAATTAAAAGCTTTACCCTCTACCCCGCCCCCCCACCCCACCCCACCCCACCCCCTAGGATCGGCTCAATTCACACCACTAAAATACCCACATCCGACAATGAACCTCGTCACCCTCACTGACCTATCCACTCCCCCCACCCCCACCCTGGCCTACATAGTCCTTCCTTCAGTCAGCTTCAACAACTGCAAATAATAACCACAACCGGCTCTCTGCTATCTAAAGGTAATAATAGCATAGTAGGCCAGTTTGTTCAAATTTAGAAACCAAATTTAATAGCGGATGTCGCATAAGAATAAAAACCAATAGGGCGGCACCTTCTTGTCTTGTTCTTTTCTCAAGTCGAGATCCCCCACACTTTTCAATAAGCCTCTACCACATCAAACCGTCCCCAATGTCATACAGTAACATGATTTACCATTTCTTAAATACAACTTCTACATAACCAATAGCATCGAACTTTGACCAACATCCGTCCCAAAATGCAACAAAAAGGTACAGCCAACACACATCAAACCTGCACCCGGAACTAACCAAATGGGACAACATGACAACAAGTAAATAGATTCTTACTCTTAGTAGCATATACCAAAATCGAACTTTGACCCCCACCCGTCCCAAAAATCAACCAACCCTCACCCCAGCCTCCCATCTCACATCCCCGATTAGATCACATATACCGCACTGTATCTTTGTATACATATTCATCTAAATCACCCCACCCCATCCCCAGTTCGCTACTATAAGAAGATATGGCCTCTGTGTGAGAACTATTTTTATTAGGAATCAGATTGCTTATCAGAACTGGAACCCCCCACCCCCGGGAACAAATAAAGGCAAGCAAAACACTGCGGTTTTCATAATCATGCAGAGAGGAGAGTATCATAGATCTACACCCCCCACCACCACACCCTCCACACCAGAGGATACAACACAAACACGATATACAACACCTACTTGTGGTATATACTGAATTTGTATTGCAGTGTGCAGCTCACTGGGGCGAATTCTCCACGAAGCGTGTAAATGCAGTTAGTCCCATCTTTGTTCCACTATCTACAATGCAGAATCAAATACGTACTGGGGAATTATTGCCCCAGTACACAGATAACAGACATCTATTGATGTATAAAAAGGACGATCCTATGCACATGCGCACTGCTATTAAAACCACCAAAGACGGCGGTATAAACTGCAAATATTCAACATTCCAATGGCCGGTACTGATGAGCTACTCTCCTGCCACATATACCTGTCAAATTCAAGACCACCATTTTTGTACGAACATATTCAGTCAAATGCAGCGCATTGTAAACAATGTATTTTCTCCGTGTGCTCTGTGTAAAGTTACCATAAATAAATCCATGGTTTGGTAATAGGCCCGTCTTTTGTGTATAACTTCCTACTGCATAAAGGCTACATTCCTTACACATGGTATGCGGCATGCGAATGTGAATGCGACAAAAAAATGGAAAAGCCTCTAAGTGAATGGGGGTGATTCCATGCCTCCGAATGTGAATGCCAATGCCAATGCCAATGCCAATGCGGCAACTGAATCAAGCTAAGATTCTGTATATGCGGTATGCGATATGCGGTATGGGGTATGCCGTATGTGGCATGTGGAATGCGGCATGTGGCATGCGAATGCGAATACTATATGAGACATAGATACCCATGTCGAGCCCCAATAGCCGATGTCTACCTTTTGAGCTGTGGGGATGTTAAACAAAAAAAACAAAAAAAAGAAAAAAAAGATACCCTTGCTATTTTGGGGTTTTTTTCTCTCCAAATTTGTGATTGTTTGTTTGTTTGTTGTTGTTTTACGTCCTAGCAACATCTAAGGTCATATCAGGACGGGTACCGACTTGTGACAGTGCGCATCCTGGCGACTTTATAGTGCTGTCTCACTGGGAAACCAGGCCGCCGGGACCATCACCTGGTATCCCCAATTTGTGAAAGAAAGTCAAAGTTACTGTTCTTTTCTATGCCACACGCAGGAACATTCGCACTTGCATTCGTACCGATTGGTCCATGGGTCGATTCATTTGCCGCATTTGCATTTGCATTTGCATTTGCATTTGCATTTGCATTTGCATTCAAATGTATGGAAGCACTACTAATACTATGCCTTTACATGCTTTTCGATTTTTTGCCGCATTCGCATTCGCATTTGCATACGGCATACCGCATACCGCATTCCGCATACCGCGTATAAGGAATCTTAGCTTAAGTTAATGCAGATGTGTGTGTCCATTGTCCACCCCTATAACAAAAAATCATTTCGTTATATTCAGGTTTTACTACATTTCTAGGGAGCTTCGTTTGACAAACAACTGTCACAGCTGGCACGCTTTCAATTCACTAAACTACACATATATACACGATGTGTAGGTATGTGGGGAATACAGCAGGATGTGGCGGAGTAGGAGCTTCATTTGTGAAAACCTTTACAATAATTTGCTGATTCTAGTTCCCGAATACAAATACTGGACATCTACGCAGGCTTAGTTGAATTTTAGAAGCCGTGAAATTGAATGGACTCTAAGTGCCCTCAGGAGGACAATTGGATTTCGGAGAGAATACGATCGAATATAAACTGAATGACAAAGCATCATCACTCTTGAGCTGGAGAATACGCTAAAACTAGTAAAAGTGAAGGAAATACCCCGATTTGTAAAATATAAACTGTCTCTAATGAATATAATGCTAACTACCCGTTTTAGACACTTAATGTAGGCCCCTATTTCCTCCATTTATTTTCTTTGAGCGAGTGGGAATTATAAAACGGTGAGTGGCTGAAGAAAAAACTGGAACTGGTAATGGTATATAAATGATGATTAAATCCCGAAACACTTTTAATTGATAAGTCAGGCCTATCGTCTTCAGGTGAATACTACCTTACTGCACCGTGTGTGTACGAGTGTGTCCGTGTGTGTATGAAGATATGGTAGCATACTCTGATACATAACCACTTGTATAGACAATAACCGCCAATACTGTACACCAAATATCATACCCACATTATGTTTGCGGGAAAGCTGCCGGGAAGCTCTCCTCGTGGCTCGCGACTGACATTATATTGTGGTGTGTAATTCACACTTATTTTCTTTTAGCCATGTCGGCAAAATTGAACTGCATTCGACCCACCATCATCACCACCACCACCACCACCACAAGTTCCTTTGCACTAATTCTATAGTAATAAACCAAGTTAATACCACTAGAATTGGCTGTCCTGTTTATTCTACAAGAAAATCTAGACTGTTCTACATACTATCGTTCCCAATGCAAGGCTTTCAAGCTACGAAACCAAATCTCTCTAAAACAGCTGACTCATGCACATATTGCTTGGGGTGTCAGTGCAGTGCTTTAATATGCAACATGATTGATGTGACGTGGACCACGAAGGTTAGTTGTACATGCGCGTGACGGGGAGGAGGGACCCGGGCAGTCCGGGCACCGGGACCCGCCGGGACAGAACGAAGGCGCCTCGCCTCGCACGGCGTAAACATGGCGAACCGCCGGGCACAGGCAGATGGAGGTCAAGGCCGATAGGCGGGACACATTTGCTATTTACAACGCGGCGAACAGCTCTCGAACCCGCTCAGTGACTCTAATGTTGGGCCCGGCATCTTTGCTTCCTAAGTCAGTGCGATTAGGTTGTTTGGGGGATGGATTGGGGACGTCAGAGCGCGATTTATGTGAGCTTCTTCGGCTGCGCCGTTTCTAGCCGGCGCCATGACAGCGGCCGCAGGGCAGGCCGGGAAGGCGGCCATGAGCCGGCGTGTGGGTGTCGTCTGCCTGCACGCCCGGACCAGCGAACCAATGGCGCTGCCTTCTCCACTATACTAGTACAATAGTAGGCCTATGCGTGTGTATATGAACGTATATAATGGCACACATACGTGTGTGGATGTGTGTGGATGTGTGTGTGTCTGTAGTTGGGTGGATTGCAACCATGAATAAACATGAGAGTGGGGGATTTGACAGGCGGATTTGAAAACTGCTTTGAAACGACGCTGCAAAATAAATTAAGCTAACAATTAACACGAATCGCTGATTACAGGCCTACCCCAAAGGGAGTGTGGATCTGGTGCCAGGAACATCCCTGCCTCTCATCCTGTTCATTCTGTTAGACTGCATCAATAGCAATGGCCAATGAATTTCCAACTGTTTCAAGTATTGTTGGTGTCAGTTTCCTATATTATAATTGTTCTTTTATTGGCGACTGGTTTAGTATATATTTCAAAGCCACCATACTATCTGCACAACTAGGGGCTCAGAATAACAATTCTTATCTCGTTAATAAAAAAAATAAAGCACAGTCACAGCAAACCGTTCACAGAAACATAATATTTGGAAGGTGGCACTTAGAATATATTTATTCAGCTCTTCTTTTAAGATGCATAGCAATATTCAACGAGAGTTTCGCTACCACTGATATATCTTTCTCCCTGTCACTGTGTCAGACATCTATCCCAAAAATATGCCAAGCCATGCTGCTAGAGACCACGACATATTCCACGTGACTTCTTTGATAAATGTGCGGGATTCACTAGATAGCTACAAGAGAAGCGGCTATATCATACTCGAGCTACAACATACGCCTATTCACATAAAACATGGGGGAAATGACCAGGTGTATGTCCCGTAACTAGCACAATGACCAGTACCCGCCGGACACATACCGAGACAAGCAATTGCCAGAAGTCTGGTGCTTCGAAACCTCCTGAATTCCAATTTTTGGTTAAGTGATTAATTCCTTCTAGAACTGTTTGACAGACACTGACGCTACAATTCGACTGGTTCGGAAGTATTCGATAGATGATCGCTACATGGATTTGCGACGTCTTTATTGTAAGTTAGATGTGTGTGTGTGTGAAATTGTAACGCGTAGAAACTAGAACACTACTGTTTCTTGAGTTTATAGCTACGCATTATTGAAAGGTAGAATTACATGCACCTTCCAGTTCCGACAATACACACTGCATACCGACACACCTATCAGTTTCCCAACTTGTAAAGCAATATAATACATTATTTCAATCGATTCCCGCGGCTGACCGCTTGCTTTATTGCTCACATTATTAACAATATGCATCATACAGCACAGTGTAGCATTGCTTCACTGTCGCTGTGTTAGAGCATGCCTTAACAATCACTACAAAAATCAAACTACCGATGCAAACGAACTTGTAAACAGCAGAATGTGTTTGGAGCTTTGGGTTGTGTGTACAGTGCACCATTTCAGTGGAGAAGGTCGGACGTGGGGGGTGAGAGGGGGGGGGGGGGCAAATACCGATGAAAAGTTAGGGTGCCAACCACACACGGGCTGGTGTCACAAAATAGAATAGACCCCACAAAATTGTCTCCCCCGGCGAATCTATTTAGAAATAAAACCTTCCCCCTTGAACTAGAAACCCCCTGCCACCTATGAAATATATATATATATATATATATATATATATATATATACAAAAACACATATATATGCATGCGAATATACATATATATATAACTCGTATACAAACGGTATGCGGCTGTAAGGCAAGCAGACTCCGGCTGTACTACTTTTCCATTGTTGACACTATTCTAGTTCCCGGGTTTGAACCCAGGGGAGCTTTTGGCGCTGCATGTACAGCTGCCCTGTTGCCGGACAAGTTGCGCTCACTCGGAATCCTGACGCACCACGCGCAACACTGTTTTCTTGATTTGGCTCTGACAGCAAGGGGGTTGCCACCGCACACCTATGCCTATGCCTATGCCTATGCAGCCTATCACAGATTACTGCGGCCCGTGTGGGCAGAAACATAAGTTGCCGGTAAACGAATTATGCCCTGTTAGTAGGTCTGCAACGAAGAGAGCTACACGCGCGCACCCGCAACTTGAGACAACCGACATGGCGACAGAAGTGAAGAAAGAGGTGCGTGCATCGACAGGTGGTGCGGTGGCAGACACGGGGTCGGAGGACGAACGAGGCTTGAGGGACAAGGTTGAAGCGTTGGAGAAGAAGCGGCAGGTGGTAGCATTGTTGCAGCGTCAGGAGGAGCTGGAAGAGGAACTGCGGCAGCTAGACATCACGTCAAAAGACAGGGGGAGGTGCAGGTCTGGCCACGCACGCCAGTGCACTCGTAGGCGGCGGTCGTCTTCGTCCAGCTCAGGCAGTCGAACCCCAAGTACTGAGAGAAGGCGGCAGCGTAAGTGGGCTCTAAAGCATTACACAGTCGACAGGAAGCAAACTAAAAAACTAAATGTGTATTAACTAATAGAGGCTAATTGTGCATGGTTCGCAGATGCTAGCAGTTATAATGACATTGAGTCTTGTCATGCAATGATAAATCACATAAGTTATTTATGTACAAAAGCTAAGTTCAACAGCTTCAATAACACTGCTCATGTTGCTTATGACACGGGGGTGCGTAAGTTTGCGCAAAGACAAGGTTTTGCTGCGTTTGCGAGCGGCAATACTGACTTAGCATTGCGGCACTACGCATTTGGGAACATTAAGGATACGAAGAAGTCTACTAATGCTGCTGGTGGTTCTTCTAACGCGTCGAGCCGGTTATTCGCGCGTGATGGGAAGAGACCATGTATTGCGCACAACAGTGAACAAGGTTGTACGCGGGACGAAAAGACTTGTGATTTTGGACATTGGTGCTCTCGTTGTGGCAGCCGTAGCCACAAACGGAGCAGTTGCCGTAGGGATTGAAAGTGCAGGAGAAAGTTAATTAAATATAATTTAAATTCCGTTAATAACGACTTGAGTAAAAATAATACTCTCGATAATTATTTTGAAGTTCGCCAATTAAATAAAAATGTTGGAAGTAATTCGCTAGTTACGAATGTGGAGGAGTGTGCCTCCAACGCTCTGCTAGAAGTCATGTGCATTCCGAATCCCATGACTAATTCTGCTACTTCTACTAGGTCAGACTTTCCTATGCCTGATTGGGTGCCTATTAACTCACCTTGGTTAACTCTAGATAATTGTTCAAGTGGTTATGTCCTAACTGCTGTTGACAGTCATTCCAAGACAAGAGTTGAGTGCAGGGTAATTGTCACTGAATCGTGCTTTAAAAGTATCTGTAGTTGTGTGCATAGAATTGCGCACGTCTTTGTTGAATCGTTTTTCCGTGGCGACCCTGACCCTGATTGGGACTACGTGTTACATGGTTCCATATTTGGTTTTAAAATAATAAATCCTTATTTTTGTTCATCCTATAATAATACTTACAATGCTAATGCTAATATTGACCAGCATATGTTTATTGTGAATAAATTGGAAGCGGAATTGAAGAAAGGTTACATCTCATGCACGAATATCTTGCCAATTTGTTCTCATAACTTATTTTGTGTCCCAAAATCCACAGGTGAGGGTTATCGTGTAATAATAGACTGCAGTAAACCATATACGCGTTCGGTTAATAATTATGCCTCGGACACTTGCTGTAAATTTAGATACAAAAGTGTTGATACGTTGCTTGAGATGGTAATTCAGGGTGACTACATCTCTGTAGTAGATATAAAGGATGCATATCGGGCATTAAGTATTCACCCTTCTGACAGGCAAAAGCAAGGGTTGGTCTGGAGGATAGATGGTAAAAATGCTTATTTTTTAGGCAATCGGCTTTCAATGGGTCTCTCTTCAAGTCCATATATCTTCAGCAAGGTATCCGATTTTATTTATCGGTGTGCTGTAAGAGAAAGTAATGATAGGCTAGTAAATTACTTGGATGACTTCGCCGTGCTGGGAGAAGATTATGGGGACTGTTTGAAGCAGCAGCTTTGATTAGTGGCCATATTGTGCAGGCTAGGCTTTCATGTAAGTTTGCCAAAGTTATTGATGCTAGCTACTACTGTCAGATATTTGGGTATTCAAATAGATACCATTGCCTTGAAGATTAAGCTTCCTGTTGATAAAGTGCTGAAGCTGAAAGAACATCTTGCAATTTTTAAAAGTAAGAAAAAGGCTACGAGGAAGGAGTTGGAACATCTTGGTGGCAGGCTTTCGCACTGTTCAGTAGTAGTAAAGGGGGGTCGCTCTTTTTCTGCGCGAATACACAGTGCTGTGAAAGCGTTGAAGCATCCTTATCATAAGTATAGGATCAATGCCGCGTTTCGGGAGGAAGTAGCTTGTTGGTTGAATTTTGTTGACCAATTTAACGGTGAGAAGCGTATGTTGCATAACCAGACGGAGACTTTTGAGGTTTACATGGATGCTTCGCTGCGCGGATATGGCGCGTTGCATAAAATGGACTGGCGTGTGGGTTTTTTTGGTGAGCAAAAAATTGTTAGCAAGTTGTCCCATCATCAGGTGCCTACCCCTGAATACATTGTTAATGAAAATATAAATGTTAAAGAGATGTGGGCAGTGGTTGCTGCAGTAGACCGTTGGGCAGTTCAATGGTAAGACAAAAATATAATGTTCGTCACGGACAATAACACTGTCCGTTCTGCTTTGGTAAAAGGTACCTCAAAAAATCCTACTATTATGTTGTGGTTGAAGCGTATATTTTGGGTTTATGTTTGTTATAATTTCATTTCAGCATTTCTGCTGTTCATATAAGTACGCATGACAACGTTATATGTGACAGTCTTAGTAGGTGGGACACTCCATTCCAGGCTAAAAGAATTACAGAAATTGACAAAATTGAAAGTTTGTGTTGTACGCATTTGTTTAAGAACTAGTGCGCAATTGACGCTTTATGTTGTAGGTCTGGAGACTTTGAAAAAGGAAGTTAAATCCATCGCTGCGCATTACTATGCACCGAGCAGTCTGGCGACGAGTTCGATGCAGATACGTAAATAGTTTAAGTTTATAGATGAGTTTGAAGGTCTGTTGACGCGTATACCTTGTTCGTCAATGCAAGTTGCACTATATATAGCTTGGCTTTCGCATTCTTTAAAATACAGTTCCATTACAAATTATTTGTCTGCTTTGAATTTTTTTCTAAGATCGGAGGATTCTGCCTCGATAGATTATAAAAATCACACTATTAAGACCACCCTTGGTGGTGTTAAACGCCTCTTTTGCCTCATAACTTGCTGCTCATGTTTGGATTTCTTTCGAATTCTGAGGGTCATATTGCTATGAGAGCAGCAATTTTAACTGGGTTCAGGGGGTTGCTGCGGAAATGTCAGCTGACACGTTCGGATTCGGTTTTGTTACGTTCCGATTTTCAGTTCTTTTCATGGGGTATGCTAATTTCAGTAAGGAAATGAAAGACGATATAGTTCAGTGAGAGACGTCTATTAATTCCCATCTCTGTAGTGCGCAATTCTGAATTATGTGTAGTATATTGGACTAAATTGCATTTTAGCCAGTCCCCTATGTCTGATGACGCACCTACGTTTCAGGTTCCTTCTCCTACCGGAGGGTTCATGACTTTGACTTACTCTATCATGCAATCCACTATTAAGTATTTGTGTGTGCTGTCGGGCCTGGACCCTGACGATTACTCGTGCCACTCTCTTAGGAGGGGTGGTTGTACTTTTTTGCACATGCAAGGTGCAACAAAAGAGGAGATCAAGACTCGCGGGGATTGGCGTTCAGAATGCGTATATAAATATATTACTTTGCCATTGTCGGATCAGATCCTTAATGATATGCGAGCAGCGAATGCAATAGATTGCTGCGCATTGCCGGACGCTTAGTCGTCTTGCGCGCTTTCTTTCTTTCTTTCTTTCCTTTTTTTGTTGTTGTCTTCTCTCTCTTCTTCTTGGCTGGGTTGGGCATGCGCCCTTTGCATGGGTCCAGCCAGATGTCAGTTGATAGTCATTATGATATTCATTATGATATTCACATGTATTCATTTGATGATTTGTTACATGAATGATTACCGACATTGTTCAACAAATGTTATAAACTGCTACGATTGATGCTGTGCATCACTGTCACTCTACGGACGATTGTTATCATGCTTCCTTGCGTGCGCATTTGAATAAACTGATATCGCCCTTACTTACTGCCCTTCGCTTGCTTACAACTCGTATACAAACTGTATGCGGCTGTAAGGCAAGCAGACTCCGGCTGTACTACTTTTCCATTGTTGACACTATTCTAGTTCCCGGGTTTGAACCCAGGGGAGCTTTTGGCGCTGCATGTACAGCTGCCCTGTTGCCGGCTAAGTTGCGCTCACCCGGAATCCTGACGCACCGCGCGCAACACTGTTTTCTTGATTTTTTTTTTCTTTCTCACGGTAGGGCATGGGTCCAGCCAGATGTCAGTTGATATTCATTATGATATTCATTATGATATTCACATGTATTCATTTGATGATTTGTTACATGAATGATTACCGACATTGTTCAACAAATGTTATAAACTGCTACGATTGATGCTGTGCATCACTGTCACTCTACGGATGATTGTTATCATGCTTCCTTGTGTGCACATTTGAATAAACTGATTTTGCCCTTACTTACTCACTGCCCTTCGCTTGCTTGCATATATATATATGTATACAAATATTGCCACTGTCACACCCCTTTGTATGGATGACCAGAGAAGTTCACAACTATGATCGAGGGTCTACATACAGGAATGATGGCGAACGTTAGTGTTGGAGGGGAAGTCTAGGAATCATTCGGGGTTACCAATGGGGTCAAGCAAGGTTGTGTACTGGCCCCCACGCTCTTCTCCATCTTCCTATCAGCAATGCTCGATGAGGCTTTCCGAGGATGGCATCTATATACAGTCCAGACAGAGCGCTGACCTATTCAATGTCACACACTTCAGAGCAAAGACCAAGACTACTCAGATACTGGTGAGAGAGCTGCTATTTGCAGATGACAGTGCACTGGTTGCACACTCTGCTGAAGAGATCCAGAAAATAGTGGACGCTTTCTCCGACACATCAAAGAAGTTCGGCCTGAAGATTAACATCAAGAAGACGGAGGTGCTGTACCAACCCTACTCTACAGGAACCTGAGAGGAGGATATCATGGTTGACGGAAACAAGCTGAACTCTGTTCCGGAATGCACTTACCTGGGAAGCACTATATCAAGTGATGGACGCACAGAGGAGGATGGCCAAGGCTAACGCATCTTTTGGCCGACTACGCCAGAGACTCTGGAACAACCACCATGTGTCCATGCAAGTCAAAGGCAAGATCTACCATGCAATTGTTCTATCCACCATACTATACGGAGCCGAGTCCTGGACAGTGTACAGACGACAGGTGAAAAAGCTGCATGCCTTTATGATGCAACATCTGCATTCAATGATGAGGCTAACTTGGAAGGACAAAGTGACAAATAAGGAAATACTCGAACGGATGGGGCTGCCCTCTATGGAAGATCTTCTGATCAAAAAGAATCTCCGGTGGACTGGACATCTCATGAGGATGTCATCAGACAGGCTACCAAAGCAGATCCTCTATTCTCAACTGTCTTCTGGCTACAGAAAGAGAGGGCGCCCTCGTCACCGGTTCAAGGATGCCATCAAGAGAAACCTGAAGCTGAGAGACATTAAGACCGACTCATGGACATCACTCTCACAGCAGAGAGCTAAATGGAGAGCAGCAGTCAAGTAATGAAAGCAGTGTTTGTCGCATCGCGACCGACAGCATGATGATGATGATGACACCCCTTTTTCACACCTACCCTTCAATCCCTGCAGCTGTTACGCTTGTGGCCCTTCACACCCCACTTTGAACATATATGGGCAAAACGACACTCCTCCTCTGTTTTTATAGATCCCTGTTCGGTGTTGTGGGCATAACAGGTGCTCTTGCTGCCGGCTGTCCCTGCAACAGTCACGCATTGCTTGTTGTCACCAAAGCCCCCTTCTGTTTTTTATCACAAACATTTGCCTGACTGTAGTGTAGAACACTCTTGCCAGTATAGACCTCGGTGAAAGCGGCAAAGCCCTTCGTCTCTGCTAATTTCCTAATGGCGGCATCATATTCTACATGACTGGCATCGACATAATCGTTGTCTGGCATGATGCGACACAAAACTAATATGGTGTAAAATAGCATGGTAGTCCCTCAATAGACATCTCCAGGATGTCCAAAGCCCACATAGCCATAGCACAAACAATTTGTGGCAGTTTAATTTACTAACATTTTTCTTGGCAACAGTGTAGCGCTTGAGGGACCACTTACTTCTTATTTTACATGAAGCACTACCACTTGAAGAACTGCTGTCATTACGCCTACTCCTCCTGGCCCCATTCCTGGAGCGTTTCCTGGAGCAGCCGTAAGTTGAATGGCTGCTGGTCGTAGCCGCCGGTATAGCCCTGACCGCCATCTTGAAAGCTTCCCCGGCAATGCCCCAAGCCGCCATGACAGTCGAGTTGGTCTTGTTCCCGAGTTGTCGTGCGGCTCTCCCCGCTAACAACCTGTCCCTTGCCTATATCAACCCGTCCAGTTCTTTTCATTTCATAATTCCTCTATCTCTCTAAATCTGCCATGCTCATACAGCTCATTGCCGTCTCCAATGCCATGACATCCTCCTTGCACGCACCTTTCGACATTCTAGCAGCCATAGTGCTTCTCGTCTCACGCACACTGTAATCCTCCTCACTGGCATTACAAATAATACTTTTGTCGTGAGTTTTACCACAAGCACTACAGAAGTTCAGTGGCATGCTATAGGACATAGAAGAGTTACATGTAGAATGTAATGTCGCTTAGCACTGGTGGAGCTGCACAGTGAGACGTGCTAGCGAAGTAAAAATTGGATGTGTACTGCACAGGTGACCGGCTGTAGTGCGCGGACTAGGCGGTGAGGGCGGCAGCAGCAATGGCAGCGTGCTGGCCCGCAGCAAATAAATAACATGCAGAGAGGAATAATTATTCAGTCATACAATAATAAATAATAATAATTATAAGCTGTATACATCCGCCAATTTATATTCATATCATAGATTATATCACACATATATAAGTATACAAATATACATATGAATACAAATATACCGTGATGTATTTCAAAATAAAATAGAGGGAGGTAGAGGTGTAGTGGAGGTGGGAGGGGGATGGGACGCAGGAGGGTGGTGATTACAGGGAAATGAGAGAGGGAATTGGAGGAATGGGGTGGAGGTAGGCGACATGGAGGATGGTGGTGCTTTATAGGTCAGGAGAGAGGGGGGTAGGGGAGTGGGGTGGAGGTTGGAGGAAAGGGGACAATGAAGATGGGAGAAGAGGGGAGGAGGGATCTAGTTAGACAAGAATTGCATGAAAGAGCAGTGAGCTGACGTTAACCAATAATAATTTATTCAGAAGTCTAAAGTGCATACAAGTACACATAAAACCCCAAAACAAGGACTCAATTTAAACCACAGTCAACGTCAACATCAATGTCAATGACAACATCAACGTCAATGACACCGTCAACATCAACGTCAACGTCAACGTAAAAGAAAATAGTGATAAGTGATGGTTACTGTCATCGGATATTTGAATAAAATATATATAAAATATACATACTAGGTGATGTACTATTATTAAAGCAGCATAGTCCGATGAAAACATCAAATTCTGAAAATCAAAACAATTACCTAGATTTGATTCTACACATCTAACTTAGATACTGGTGCATTTAATAAACATTTATCACCACTTAGAAGGGAATACTGTGTCAATTTAATAAAAACCTGTTACTGCAGAAGCCTATGGTGTCAAGAGTTTTGGCATGCTTGCACAAATTAATTGTGCTTGCTTGCAATTCAAATATCTCAAGAATTAGCCACTTCAAATTAAAGTTACTTCAAACTAAAATAAAGTAGGTTATACCGATCAACCTAATATATTTATCTCAGAAAATGACAGAAACTCAAAACCATCGGACTATGGAACTTTAAACAAAATTTAAACTTTTGCAATTAGTATCTGACCAATGGATCAGCCGGGATGGGATGGCCGAATGAGTTAGCGTCTGTCTCCCATTTTGGTAGATCGTGGAATTCGAACCCTGGTCCAGTCAAACCAATGACATCAAAATTGACTCGCTTCCTAGCCAGGTGCTCGGCAATATTAGGATAGGGCAAGGACTGGTTGGCTCAATGTCAGGAAAATGTGATTGAGTGGGATAGCAGGTGATGGTGCTAGTGGCTTGGTCTCCCAGTTAGTGAACACTATAAAGTCGCCATGAGTGCGCACTATCACAAGTCGGTACCCATCCTTATACGACCTTAGACGTTGTCAGGATGTAAAACTCCAACAACCAACAGAATCTGACCAATGATACAAATGTAAGGATACAAATATAAAAAAAACATGTACATGGTAATTTAATCAAAATTGCTAGCCATGTGACCTTGCATAGGTTGGGAAACATTACAAATAAATATACAGATAAATGTAATATAAATAGGAGTCTATGTGGCCCGATCATCTGGCCAAATAATATTTAATAAATACATTTATGTTGTTATTACCGTATAAGGCCTAGAGAGGTTAAATTAATCAAAATGTCAGCCTTGTTGGCTCTATTGTCTGGCCACATATACATATATGTATACAAATATATAATACATATACATATATACATACATACATATATACATACATACATACATACATACATACATACATACATACATACACGGGTAATCTTTTCACATAAATTACAGCTTATGTGGCTCTATCATCTGGATAATATTTATAATGAAGATAGTTACAGAAAATAACTTTAAATGGCTGTGCATAGACATATTAGTTTTTATTATAGTGATATTTATTTTTTTGCATTCGCTCCTGTACTGGCAAAACAGAGAGTGTACGTTAAGTGGTTTATTGGGATGGCTACAAGGGGTGTTGGAAAGCCATCTTAAAATAAACATTACCTCTTTTATTCCCTCTATTATTGTTTTCCGACCCCTTCCTATCTTCCCATTTTCTGAGGTAATTCTCAGTTGATTCCATGCAATACGACCCAATGTAAGAGTAAACCCGTTAGCAGCTCAATCCCACAAAAGTTCATGAACTTAATACTCTTAAAAACACAGTAGCATGTCTGTACTAATAACATCATGGTTTCCATCAGCTTTGTTCCCAAGGAAAAATGAACACAAAACTTCAGCACCATCTTCAGAACTGCTTAATGGGGAAAAGGACATCAGATTTATACCTACACATTCCCTGACACTCACCCAGAAGTGTGTTGAAACACCCGCATTGTTTTTGGTATTGCCGACTGTAATAACTAATTCATCCTTTTCTGTCTGGATATTTAGTAGCCATCTTTTATACCTCTCTGCCAATACGTAGTTACAACTATCTTCATCTCTAAAATAGCTGTAACGAGTGTAAGCATATTTAAAACATTTCTCTTACACATTTGTTTAAAGTTGCATTGAAACAGGAAGTTGATCAACAACTAAATACTTACCTACGTTTGAGTAGATACTGGTTTAGATAATGATTTTGGACAGCATACACATAATAATCAGTGAATTTATGAGCCCATCAAGTTGGACACCTACTTTGAAACAGATATTACACAAGGAGGCCAGTAACCATTTAGGTCAATCTCATGACCTCATTAGTCTTGCCTTCATTATAAAGGGGCCATGCTCTCAGTAGTATATCATGAATGATTATATCAGTGTGATTTAATTACTCAACTCATACACAACCAATTATATCTGGGAATACAATACAAAGGTCACCGAGAACAATAGTAAGGTCAGAGATAATTACCCATAAGGTCACCTACGGTCATTATTTCCTCTCAAAGCTCTCAGGAGGAACAATTATGTAATTTGTCGGTATAATCATGGTTTTGCTACTACTATCAGTGGGTTAGCCCTCATCAGGTTATCTGGCAGAGGGAGTCTCTGCATCAGCAGCCCTTCAACAGGTTCCTTCCAAGAAATGGAACGCTGACACTTCCAAGTCTACTATTAACAATAGCCTACCCCTTAAGCCTACCATATATATAATCTCAATAAAAGGTCAGTACGAGCTAGGGGCTTTACTCCATTCCTAACTGTGGTTCGTTGGCTCACCAACTGGGCTTAGAGGCACAAAGCAAGAGTCCCTCAGCCCCACCCCCACCCCCACCCCCACCCCCAGGTTTCCCTGTTCTCCACTGCCCTCTGTGACTTGCCAAACTCCAGGCCTGTCCATTCCGTAATGTTGTCTTCCCACCTGTTCCTTTGTCCACTTAACTTTCTCCCTCCTTTTACGGTACCTTACAAGATGGTTTTGGCAAGACCGGATGAATGAGAAATATGGCCATGCCACTGCAGCTTACGCCTCCTTACAATAGTCAGATCTTTGTATTGTCCAATTGCCTGCTGAATCGTGGCATGGATTTCCTTATTGGAAACATGGTTTTGAAGTATCTTGCTTATGCTGTGCACCATACTCTTACAGGATCATGCTGGTCATGCTGTTATAGTTGATCGGTTGTACTCCCTAGAGTTGTTTTTCTATGTTATATTTTCATTTCCATGGTTTGTTTTCTTCGTTTGCATTATGATATGCTGCCCTTGATTCACAAGTATATAGGAAGATGTCATTCATGCACAAGTCAGATCGCAGTAAGAAGTGATTGAAACACTAAGTAATAAATTACTCAAACTTAACATATGATATATCAACAAACTCACAATCAACTAAAAGAGTCAAAGACTGCTTTATTTAGAACCCCCCCCCCCCCCACAAATATTGACAAAAAGGACACATGTGAAGTAGGGGGAAAACTACTAGAACAAGTTGACACCTACAAGTTCTTGTCACTAACTTAGGACAAACAGCTGAATTATAATAAATATATTGAGGGCCTTATCCCAAAAATATATAATAACATCTATTTACTATTTAAGATTAGGTATTACATGGCAGAAAACATGGCCATTAAGGTATTCAAGTCAATGGTGGCACCAATATTCAACTAAGGGGATATGATTTGCATGGGAAGGAGTAAGGCACAGCTACATACTGCAGAGGCTACATATTGGAGCATTAACAATATGCAGTGGAAAAACTGCATGAGATCGCAGGAGTGGAATTCCTCACAAACAGGTGAGAGGATCACTTAATATTCTATGCATACAACAAATGAGGAATGGGTGAAAATATGAAGATACAAAGACGGTGCACAAGAAGCAACACTAGTCCGTTACTAACAATGCTAAAATCAAAATACAGTGCACATGATCGCAGTGCAACTAACATGAGTGCCAACATCTGGATTAAACTGCTAGTTGCAACAAGAAATGCAGAAAATGTAACAGTGCTTAAGAAACTCCCAAGAAAAAATATAACCTAGAAAAACAACTCTTGGGAGTACAACCAATTAACTATGAAGCCATGACAATCATGATTCTGTAGGAGTACGGTGCACAGCATAACTCCAATGTTTGTAGGCAAAATGTTGGCTGATGATGTGTATTTCCTTCATAGAACTATATAAACCTGTCAACATCTATAGGCTTTACTGCATAATTAGACCTGAAGGTTTTACGAGCAACTGATGAAATTAACAAGCTACAATAGAAATGTACAGCTAAAAAAAAAAGAAAAGAATAATAGGGAAATAGATGAATGTAAAGTGAGGCCAGATTTGGACTATTTGCCATCTACAAACAATTAAAACTAGTAAACAAGAAACAATGAAACAAAATTTATTACTAGTACTAACCTATAATTCAGAAGATTTGTCGGTATAATGTGATGTACCAAACTGGGGGTTTGGTACATCACATCCAAATGTGTTGTCCAATTGCTGTGCGGTGAAAACACTTATTCGTTAAGAGCAGAGTAAATAATTAAAAACGAAAAGATGGGTGTGACAATACGGTGAATCCGTCATATGTTGGAGCTGAGAGTTAACACGCTAATCAATCCAAATTTGCTTCACCCTTCTCAATGTTGCTGTTGCCTGTACTATCCAAGAGAGGGTCTCAGGCTTGGAATCCTCATCAGTTATAACTGAGTCCAGGTGTTTGAAACTCATGCCTGTCTTACACCTCTGTCCATTCGCATTGCTATCCACATTGACGTCACTGGTGTTGTTTGTCATTAGCCTGGTCTTGTCAGCACTGATATCCATGCCATAGTCTGTAGAGGCTTTGCCAAGGCTCTCAATTACATTTGACAGTTTTTCTTTGTCTCCTACTAAGCGATCAATGTCATCATCAAAATGGAAGTGAGTGATTGTTCTGCCTCCAATGTTGACTGTGCCTTCAAGGTCATCTAATGTGTGTGTCATGATCCTTTACAGAAATATGTAGAAGAGTGTGGGTGAGAGCAGACATCCCCGTTGGTTTCTAATTGTTGTTTGGAACCAGTCTCTTGTGCTGCTCCTGAAGACAACAGTAGTAGTGGTCTTGGAATAAAGGTTGTTGATGATTTGGAAAGGTTTGTGGAGATGTACTTTTTCATGGTTGCCTGCAACATTGCATATCAAACCCTCTTAAAGGCCTTGTTGATGTCTATGAAGAAATGGTAAGTTCTTGGTGATGCTTGATTTCACAAGTGCCCTTCAATGTGCACTACCTGTTACCGGACACAGCCTGATTCCCCCAGCCATCTTGCTTGGGCTGCAGCACAAGCTCAAAACCAAGCCACTCATAACCACACCATTCTGGAGTATCAGCCTAGGTGGATATGATTTAGTTGCTTAGTGTGATGACGGTATGTTGTCCATGATTCACAGTCATGGAGTACAGCTGTGAGAATCACACATAAAGCTTTGTTTGAAGCTTGAAACCTTGTTTATTCCAGACTTTGGTGCGAGTCTTCCAAAGGCAGCACTTGCCTTGGGTAGATGCTGAGTAATTTTGTCGTCAATATGAACATTGCAAGATAGTGTGCTGCATAGATAGGTGAACTTGTCAGCCACATTAAATGGTGTTTCATCACAGATTATTTTGGGGGGATCATGCAGTTTTCCTGGAGCAGTTTGGTACATCACTTCTGTCTTCTTCAGGCTATTTGACAATCCATATATTTGACAGGCTGTAGACTTTTATCCATGATTTCTTGAAGGTCATTCTGGCCCTGAACAACCAGATCCCAGTCATCAGCAAACAGCAGGTCTATGATACGTTCAGTTGATGTTTTTTGTTATTGCATGCAGCTATCTCAAATTGAATAATTTTCCAAGAGTTTGTCAAATTGAACCAGTATCGTCACAGGTAATGCATAAACAGTGACCAGTCTGGCTAATTGCTCATACAAAGCTCCAGGACGTTCTTAGCCTAATCTGTATCACAATTTTAAATGGTAATCAGCACAACCCTGAGCTGTCCACTACGATGTGCCAGGACGTAAATCTCCAACAACTAACCAACCAAAAAGGTACTCACATTTCTACTTATCTACATAATTTCAATAATGGAAAATCGGGACCTATTCTAAGTTCAACACCGCTATATGTCACCCACTATCACTCAGTCAGTGACACCCTTTGATGTTCTTTGTTGTTATTTTACACCCTAGCTACATATAAGGTCATATCAGGACGGGACACCCTTTAAAGCTATCCATAATTTGAGTTGGGCTTCACAGAAGGTGTGTTGACCTCGTTGTAGTTTTACATCCAACCAACATCTAAGGTCATATCAGGATGGGACACCATTGGAAGCCAACCATAATTTGAATTGTGCTGCACACATGATACTTTGACCTAATGTTGTCACACCCCTCATGCAGGGTCTCTCCTCCTCCAGAAAGCCTGCCTTCTATCATTTGTTACATTCCTTTTTGCTCATGACATGTGTCCTCACCAATATGACTATACCACAAGGCTGCAAGTCCATGAAGGAGCTGGGCCGCCTGTTAGTTCTGTCGCACCCACTGTAACCTTGCATCAAGCTGACAGCTTCAGCATTCAGCGAGACGCGAAGAGGAGGCTCCCATGACATCAAAAGGTGCTCACAGGAGCACTGCACCGCTGATGAAAAACCACAACTCAAAATTGTGACAAGATCACAGATGAAGTGACTGCATACCTCCACCGTGTCGCCATACACAGAGGTGGCTGGAACACAGTTCAATCAACCCAAATATCCTGGAATAAAAAAAAATCAAAATGATTATTTTAAACACACGCCCATCATGATTAGACAGTGAATTGCGAGATCTGTTGCATTCATGGTTATCGAGAATAAGCAGTGAACACTCGATTACATAGCGGCTAATAATGTTACTGTTTTCTTTTCTTATTGTTAGTTAAATTGTATTGTTATTTGATACACATTTAACCAATTTCAAATTGCATCTGAAATTAATGTTGCTGTCAGTTGATACAAATTTGAATATTTCAGTATTCTGCTTAAATATTAACATTAACAAATTAAATGAGATACAGACATTTGCAGATAGGGACAGCCCGCTAACCTTTCATCATGAATGTGGCCTTTGCTCCCAACACGGCAAAAAAACTTAACCAACCAATCAAATCCGGATCATAATAACAGAAAGCAAGCCGGACAATTAGTGTAATAGATGCCGCGTAGATAAGAAGGTAATAATGCCGGCACACTGACTTAGTCTGCAGTAAATCCCTTTGGTGTTTGCTGTCGGAACATATTGCAAATTGGTGTCCAATCTCAGTTCTGGCCCTAGAACTTCCCTTCATGAAATTACGTTGCAACTCACGAATGTATTCTTACTAATACTACACAGTAATGTGATATCCTGTTTCGAAAATAAAATCGCAAGATGTGGCCGATCGATGAAATGTACCCGTAAAGCAGCACATTTCTCACAACTCATGAAGTGTTAGCTGTTTGACTGATTCAATCCATTTGGCGCATATTAATATTAATATATGCGTGTGCGTGTGCGTGCGTGTGCGTGTGCGTGTGCGTGTGCGTGCGTGTGCGTGTGCGTGTGCGTGTGCGTGCGTGTGCGTGTGCGTGTGCGTGTGCGTGTGCGTGTGCGTGTGCGTGTGTGTGTGCATGTGCATTTGCATGTGTGTTTGCGTGTGCGTGTGTGTGCATTTGTGTTTGCGTGTGCGAGCGCATGTGTGAGCACATGTGCCTGTGCGAGTCGTGTGTGGGTGTGTGTGCATGTGTGTGTGCGTATGCGTGTGTGTGCGTGTGCGTGTGCGTGTGCATGTGCGAGTGCATGTGCGAGTGCATGTGCATGTGCATGTGTGTGTGCGTGTGGCTGTATGTCAAACCATATAACATATATATGATATATAATGCTATAAAAGCGACCATATATATATATATATATATATATATATATATATATATATATATATAGTCAAATCATATAGCATATATATTTATGCTATCGAAGAAATATATATACAATAAAACCTCCCTAACCGACCATCTCCACAGCTCGACCACTGCCCTATATTGATTGCTTGATTTGGCTCCGAAATGACCCCCCCCCCCCTATCCAATATGCGATTTGTACTATTATTCTATCTCTCTAAACCTCCCTAATTCGACCACTTAAAGTCGGTCCCAAGGTCAGTCGATTTAAAGAGCTTTCAATGTATATATATGATATATATATATATATATATTCATATATATATATATATATATATATATAGTGAAACGCAAACTATATATATATATATAAACTATATATATGTGTGGGTAGATATATATATATATATATATATATATATATGATTTGACATACATACAAATACACACACGCATGATTATATATATATATATATATATATATATATATATATATATATATATATATATATATATACATAGCTAGGGTGGGTAAACACTGCTCCGTAAGTACACTCTAGTGCAGTTCTCGGTGTCTCGCGACATGAGCCGCACAGTAGGCTCCTTATACATGCCCACAGAGCCAGCGCATGCGCAGCAACCCAGCTCATGTGACCGGAAATACTCGACACGCAAACGTGGTCCATTTGTGGACACGTCACGCATCACCGACCACACATGTATCGTCTTCGGGCCCAGACAATGTACACTCGGCGCGCTGTTGACAGACAGAGCCGCGCCGTGGTGGCTGGGGGTATAATCGTATATCCCGTCTGCAAGGCGAGGAGAATGAGAGGAGAAAAAGGTGTTTGTGTGTACAGTGTTTCACTGTACAAACTGACAAAGAATCACCAATCTCCAGGGTAGTTGTAAGGCGCTCTAAATATGATACAGTTCACGTGAAATTACCGTACAGCAGCACATAGACGGGCGTAATCTGATTTGCTTGTGTACTGTGGCACTTCATTTTTTTTGGTGGCCTATATTGTTTCCTTAGTTACTTTGTTGAGTGAGTCAATGGTGGTGGATTTACGCCATTCCGTCAAGAAGGTCATATTCATGGTCAACATTGAGTACATTCATAATTTAAAAACACTACTCTCTTTTCAAATACTTCTAATAAAAAGGGGATAGGACTTTTAAAATAAGAGTTGTTTTCGTTCTTTGCTATTTTTGTTGCAGTCATCAGTCGCCGACTTCCCCCGCCCTCCTCTCCTAGCCCCCCCCCCCCCTCCCCCTCCTTGCACTCACATTGACACACACACGACAACCCTATTCACTGCAGCAAACACCCCTATCAGAGTCAGGCGTTAATATCCGTGCACTGCCATCGTTCCATTGTTCGCATTGTTTAGAATGAAACCATGACCCTCGCATCAAATACTCAGCGAACAGAAACACAAGCCACAATCAGAGGTTGGGAATTCTACAGAAGTTATCTTATCGAACCAGATAGCATTCCATATAGCTGGGCATACTAATTATTTTTGTAATTTCCTTCTGTTTATTTTGAACAGATTCATGAAACTCTAGACGAGTTGTGAGACAGACATGAATCATCAAACTGCTCAAAGCTGCATAGTCCGATGGTTTTGAATTTCTGTATTTTTTTCTGAGATAAATATATTAGATCGATCACTAGGATCTACTTTACATTAGTTCAAAGTTACTTTTATTTTAAATTGTAAACTTTTGAGATATTTTGATTGCAAACACGGAATATTAGTTTTGGCAAGCTTGCCAAAATTCTGACACCATAGACTTATGCAGTAACAATTTCTGTTAGATTGACTCAGTATTGCCTTCTATGCTGAAACAAATGCTTAATAAGTGCATCAGTATCTAACTTCTAAGTTAGATATGTAAAGTCAAATCAAGATAATTGGTTTGGTTTTGAAGATTTGATATTTCATCAGACTATGCAGCTTTAAGCCAACAATAAATGCAACACATTCATTTTCAGTACGTGGTATTGTGGACTTTGTTTTTTTACAATTGAACAACCTGCTATACATATGAAAATAGAAGTAGCGCATCATTCTGAGATTTCTATTTATGCATTGATAAATGTTAAATTATGACACATGTATGCATATGTGTGTATCTCCGACGTATATACATATATGAAGTTAGATAGATATATATATATATATATATATATATACGTGTACAGTAAAACCTCTCTAAATGGACCGACCTTGGGACCGACTTTAAGTGGTCCATTTAGGGAGGTGGTTGGTTTAGGGAGTTATAATATGGTTACAATGGTATTGTTAGAACCCAAATAAAGCGATCGACATAGATGAGTGGTTGAGTAGGGAGGTTGTACTGTATATGTGAATGTGTATATGTATCTATGTCAGCATATCTAGCCACAAACTGAACGAAAGGCATGCACATTAAGTTTACTAATAAATTACCGCCATTGATGAGACACTATTTTATTAATAATATAATGCACGTATCAGATTACATAGCACAGGATTCTTAAACTGTATGTGTATATATATGTGCCCGTCTATAGATATATATATATATATCTATATACATCT